>PVJS01032369.1:12115-22915 GCA_004027185.1 Glis glis | reverse complement strand
CGGTACCGGGGATTGAACCCAGGGGCGTTCTACCTCCGCGCTACGCCCCCGGCCCTATTTTTTTATGCTTTATTTTGAAACCGGGTCTCACGAAGTTGCGGAGGGCCTTACTAGGTAGAGAGAGAGAGAGAGAGTGAGAGAGAGCTGAGGCTGGCCGCGAACCCGGATCCTCCGGTCTCTGCCTCCCAAAGTACTGGGATTACAAGCATGCGCCACCACGCCCGGCTCCCTTTTTATTTTTTAAAACTGGGTTTTGAGTCAGGCGTGGTGGCACATGCTTGTAATCCCAGTACTTGGGAGGCTGAGACAGGAGACTTGCAGGTTCAAGGACAGCCTCAGCAAATAGTGAGACTCTCATTAATGTAGTGAGGCCCTGTTTCCAAATAAAAATAAAATAGGGCTGGGGGTGTAGCTCAGAGGTAGAATGTCCCTGGGTTCAATCCCCAGTGCCACAAAAAAAAAAAAAAAGAAACTGGGTCTCACTAGGTTGCTGAGAATCTTGCTATGTTGCCGAGTCTGTCCTCAAACCTGTGATCCTCCTGTCTCAGCTTCCCAAGTATTGGGATTGCAGGTGCGTGCTACCACTCCCAGCTCTGCTTTCCCGTTTCATTTGCAGCCTGGCCTTGCTCCCCTTGCCCTGCAGGAATCCATCGAGACCATGCGGACCCGGCTGGAGCGCAGCATCCAGATGCTCACGCTGCTGCGGGCCTTCGAAGCTCGGGACCGCAACCTACAGGAGGGCAATCTGGAGCGGGTCAACTTCTGGTCAGCTGTCAACGTGGCTGTGCTGCTGTTGGTGGCCGTGCTACAGGTCTGCACACTCAAGCGGTTCTTCCAGGATAAGCACCCTGTGCCCACGTAGCCCCTGCCCTGGAGGACGTACTGGAAAACGGGCAGCAGTGTGTGCGCGCGTGACTTGGGGGTCCCTCCACAGCTTGCTTCCTGCGGGAGAGGCTGTGCGTTTGGGGCCTCAGGTGTGGCCCTGGGCGTCTCTTCCTTCCCTGGCCCAGGCAGGGAGCACTGCCAGGTTGCAGGTCTGGGCCCCCCGAAGGAGAAGCTTAGCAGCTGTGGCTATTTTCCTGATAATTCTGCATGGTTACAGTGTTGGAGTCAACTCTCAGTGTTCCTGGCCCTGACCCCCATCAACGTGCCTTAGCTGAAGCTCTCTGGCCTGTCTCCGCACTGCCCGGGGTGGGATGGGGCCCGGAAACTGACTTCTACTGCCCTCCCCACCTTGGCCCCCAAGCCAGGTGATCACGGAGGGACGGGTCGAACACACTTCATCTCTCTCTTAGGCTGGGGGGAGGCCAGCTTGTGCCAGGGGCTGGGAAGGAGACTCAGCTGCAGAGTTCTTGCCAGGACAGTCACTTTATTTGACAGGAAGGGGCCCTGGCCCCTCAGCCCAGCGGGGGTCCATTTGGGTATGAGGTCTGGTAACAGAACTCCAGGAGGGGGACCTGCGGACCGAACTGGGACCTCTAGCTTCTCCCACTGCAGGGGGCCCAGCCAGGGCTGAGGGTGGCCTGGCTGAAGCCTGCAGGGGCCTCAAGGAACAAGGGGCGGTCCAGCCTAGGTACTAGAGTCAATAAATTATGGTCAGAGAGCACAAAGCCTGGTGATTGGGGCTTGGGGACACCAGCTGGGACGGCCCTGCCCCGCAGGGGGCAGCCAGGTAGGCGGGAGGGGTCTCCCACGAAGCTCAGAAGAAAGGTCTGGCGGGAGCCGATGGAGGTGGTCGCCTGGGCACAAAAGAAAAATCAGAAAGCAAAGTTTAACTGTGTCCCCGGCTGGGCCAAAAGGCCTAGGCCCCCCAAGAGGGCAAGAGAAGGAGAAGGGAGGACCTGCCACAGCCTCGTCTGGGGTGGCGGCTGGGATTTCTGCTCCAGAGCAGTCCTGGGTGTGGGGCTGGTGGTGACAGGTGCAGGGAATATCTGTCCCCACTGCTGGGGTGTCACTGAAGGTAAAGCTGTCCCTTAGAGCAAGGTTTCCTCCCAAAGATAAGCAGCCCCTGGAGCAGGGCCGACCCCCAGTGAATGAGGTGGGGGCTCCCAATGGGAAGCCTGCAGGGGAGGATGGTCAGCCATGCCCTCAGCCTGAACCCCGACACAAGAGGCCCACACAGCAGCCACCAGAAGGTTCTTCCCTTTATTTTAGTTTATTAATAGGATACAGAGCGCAGGCACTTACAGTGGTCAAACTGAGCAAGGAGCGAGCAGAAAGTTCTGCTCAGAGAGAGACGCCTGGGCCCCCTGGGCGTCTCAGCGAGATCGCTGAGCCCAAGCCGCCCTGGGACCCAGGAGGAGAAGGCTGAGTGAGGAGAGTGGGGCCGGCCCGGGCAGAAGGCTCCGGGCTGGCGAAGGCACCTCCGGCCACTGAGGCTGGGCCCAGCTCGGGCTGAGTGGTTAATCTGGCCGAGAAAGGAATATGTACAACTTGGGCCAGGCGGGCCGTCCTGGGCCCACAGGGCCTGGCTCACCCATGGGGAGCTCCTGGTGACAGGTTGACAGACTCCTTGTGCTCCGACAAGGACTAAGGAGTGTGGACACCCTTGGCGCCCCTGCTTCCAGAGGCCCGTTCTATGTGTTTCCCAGCCAGAGAAGCACCTGGTGGGGTCCCGGTCACCCTGGCCTACATCTCATCCAAGATGGCCCGTGCCCACCCTGAGACCCCGCCCCCCAAAGTGCAAGCCCTAGAACCCCCGCTCGGGGCTCTGGAACCCCTTCACTCAGCATGGTGTCCAGCCAGGAGTGGGGGCCAGGGGACAGGAGGAAGGCGCAGGGGCTGCCCACAGGGAGCCTGGTCCCAGCTTAGGGGTGGTAGGGCAGGGGTGGCAGAGGGGCCCGGACCACTGAAGCTCCTGCACGCAGGTGCGAGAGGCCCCCCAGAGCAGGCCCCCGCAGCCTAGTCGAGCAGGGACGGCTCGGCTGGGCGGATAATGGTGGGCCGGCTGGGAGCGGCAGGGGGTCTTCTGCTGCAAAGAGAATAAAGACAGGCAGAAGGGAGAGGGCGGTGAGGTGGAAGCGGCACGAGGACCCAGCCTGCCCCCGCCCACCATGTGCCAACACCTGGTGCTAGTCGGCCAGGCATCTGCTGGTGTCCCAGTGGCCACTCACTCACTGTGGCCCTGGGTGAGTCCCTTGCCCTCCCTGGACCGCGGGTTCCTTGTGGAAGTGGAAAGAAGAAAGCCCACAGGGGGGCGCTTGTCCTCAGCAAGAAACAGGTAAATGGCGGGTGCCGGTGCCCAGAGTGAAGGGCCCCACCGCATAGCAGAGGACGGGCCAGGAGCTCTGGAGTCAGCCCAATTCTACCACTTTGTGACTTCGGACAAAGGACTGGGCATCTCCGGGCCTGCTTCCCTAGCAGCTAGGCTGCCCCGCTTCCTGTGGGTGATGGTGGGAGCTCTTTGGGAGGGAGGGAATCACACTCGAGGAGACCCCAGGGTGCATGCTGGGGGCTTCAGGGGCAGGTTTGGGGGTGCGGCCTTACCTGGGCACTCCGGGCGGGATGCCGGGGGGAATCCGTGCTGGCCGAGACGGGATCTGAGGTGGGGCTGAGAAGGGGTCGTTGTTGGCAAACACGTTCTGGGGTCCAGGCCGGGACGGGATCGGGGGCGCTGAGAAGGAGGCTGCGACCCCAACAGGCACAGGAATCAGCGGGGGCCCTGGGGTGGGGCCCCTGACGGCAGGAGGCCGGCCTGGGGGGTGCACGCTGGACACGGGTCGGCGCTGTGGAGTGGGGCTGTGGGGGAGGAAGGTAGGTGTCAGCAGCGGCCATGCCAGTGTGGGCCTGGGGTGGGGATCGGCCCACTTCCCCCAACCTGAGCCCTCGGCCCCCAAGGACTCCGGCTTCCTGATGCCATGAACACCTGAGGGGCCAGGTGTTTCCCACTGGGCAGCTCCCGTCCAGAACCCAGCCCGGCCCGTGCACCCGGCCCTGGTGCCTCCAGACACTGCCAAGCCGGCAAGCCCTGCCCGAGCACCTGCTGCTCCCCAGGACCCTCTGCCACGGTCGCCACCTTCCCTGTCCGGGGTTGGTGTCCCTGTCCTGGGTCGCAACACCAGGCTGAGGAGGCGCTGGTTCTACCTGACTGCTCTGGGCTGGCGGGGCATGCTGGTCTGGCCTACCGTCTGCCTCCACATTCGTCCCTCTCTGCTCCAGGAGGCTGAGCCAGTGGCACCCAGGCCTCTTGCTCTGGCGGGACAGCAGCTCAGCCCCGGGCACTGCCCCTCCTGGGCGGCCCCGCTGCCCGGTCCACCCTCGGGCCGAGCCTGTTTGCTGCCAGGCCTGACGTCACGTGGAAGGGAATGGGCCGTGCCTCCCAGACCTGTGGTTGCTGCTGCTCTGGAGCCAGGTGTCGTCGACGGGCGGGGGCACAGGGGTGGACACGGTGCTGGTGCTGATGTCCCCGATGATGTTGAGCGCCTCCTTGAGTGCGTGGTACATGCGCAGCATGTCGTCCCGCCGCTGGGCCTGGTCAGCCGACTCCTCCATGAGGCTGCTCTGATCCGCCGAGGAGTACAGGTAGGCCAGCAGCTCGTGGTGGATGAAGGCCTTGGTCTGCCGGCCAGGGTCACAGAGTCAGGGCCCGCCACACCCACCAGGACTGGAAGAGTATCCACTGTGCCTTCCTCCCTCCCTCCCTTCAGTTGTTCCTTCCTTTCTCCCTCCCTCCCTTTCTTTCTTTTTAAAATTTTTTTTTTGCGGTACCGGGGATTGAACCCAGGGGCGTTCTACCTCTGCGCTACACCCCCAGCCCTATTTTTTATACTTTTATTTTGAAACCGGGTCTCACGAAGTTGCGGAGGGCCTCACTAAGGAGAGAGAGAGAGAGAGAGAGAGAGAGAGAGAGAAACGGAGAGAGAGAGAGAGAGAGAGAGAGAGAGCTGAGGCTGGCCACGAACCCGTATCCTCCGGTCTCCGCCTCCCAAAGTACTGGGATTACAAGCGTGCGCCACCACGCCCGGCTCTTTTTTAAAATTTTTTGCGGTACTGAGGATTGAACCCAGGAGCATTCTACCTGTAGCCCTCAGGAGCCACACCTCCAGCCCTATTTTTTATTCTTTATTTTGAAACAGGGTCTCACTAAGTTGCGGAGGGCCTCACTAAGTAGCTGAGGCTGGCCTTGAACCTGCGATCCTCATGTCTCAGCCTCCCAAGTACTGGGATTACAAATGTGTTCCACCACGCTCGGCTGTTTATTTTTATTTTGAAACAGGGTCTCGCTAGGCTGATGAGAGTCTCACTACTTCCTGAGGCTGTCCTCAAACCTGAGATCCTCCTGTCAGCCTCCCAAGTACTGGACTTACAAGTGTGTACCACCATGCCCAGCCTTTATTTTTATTTTGAAATAGGGTCTAGTTAAATTGTGGAGGGTCTTGCTAAATTGCTGAGGCTGGCCTCAAACCTGAGATCCTCCTGTCTCAGCCTCCCAAGTACTGGGATTACAGGTGTGCACCACCACACCTGGCCCCTTTTTATTTTTTGAGATAGGTTCTCGCTAAATGGCCCATGTTGTCCTCCAACTTGCAATCCTCCTGCCTCAGCCTCCAGAGTCTGGGATTACAGGTGTGCGCCACGGCTCCAGGCAATAAATTTATTTATTTATTTATTTATTTATTTCACAGTACCGGGGATTGAACCCAGGGGCGTTCTACCTCCAAGCTACACCCCCGGCCCTATTTTTTTTTATC
Source organism: Glis glis (assembly GCA_004027185.1). Lineage (NCBI taxonomy): Eukaryota > Metazoa > Chordata > Mammalia > Rodentia > Gliridae > Glis > Glis glis. The sequence goes on along the minus strand of PVJS01032369.1, from coordinate 17,225 downwards.
CTTTATTTTGAAACCGGGTTTTACGAAATTGCGGAGGACCTCACTAAGTAGCTGAGGCTGGCCGCGAACCCCGATCCTCCGGTCTCCGCCTCCCAAGTACTGGGATTACAAGCGTGCGCCACCATGCCCGGCAATAAATTGATTTAGATAAAGTGCACACATGCGGTGTCAACTCCAATTATCTGATTACCCGGAACCGTGAGCCCAGCGTGGCCTGCTCTCCGGGTCCCGAGGTGTGAAAGCTGAGACTAATTCTATCTCATTTCACACTCACGTTGTTGATCATGAGGTGCATGATGGTCTTTGGCATGAGGTCGCGGATGGACTTGTTGATGATGGCAACGTAGGAGTCCACCAGGTTGCGGATGGTCTCCACCTGCCGCTCCAGCTGCGGGTCCATGGAGAAGGTGTTCTCCTGCACCCCGTCCTCATTCTCTGCCTGCGGGGGACAGAGGTGGTGAGGGGTGGCGAGTCCCTGTCTCTGGGACCTGCTTGCTCTGACAGGCAGCCCTCCAGGGCTAGCCCTGACAGCCCTGTTGGGACCTGCCTGCCCCTAGCCAGAGCTGCCCAGATCCGGGGTGACCTGGCTCTGGCAAGGCTGGATCCTCAGCTCTGGGGACTGGAACATTATTGTTGTTGTTATTTTGTGGTAGTGGGGATTGAATCCAGGGCCATTCTACCTCTGAGCTATGACTCTAGCCGCTCTCCCCCCCTTTTTTTGGTGGTACTGGAGATTGAACCCAGGGGCATTCTACCTTCAAGCTACACCCCCAGCCTTTCAATTTTTATTATTGTTTTGCGGTACTGGGGATTGAACTCAGGTGCATTCTACCTCTGAGTTACAGCCTTATCCCTATTTTTTTTTACTCTTTATTTGAAACAGGGTCTCACTAACTTGCGGAGGGCCTTGCTAAGTAGCTGAAGCTGGCCTCAAACCTGTGATCCTCCTGTCTCAGCCTCCCAAGTACTGGGATTACAAGTGTGCGTCACCATGCCTGGCTCTTCTTCTTTATTTTGAAACAGGGTCTCACTAAGTTGCCGAGGCCTCACTAAGTAGCTGAGGCTGGCCGCGAACCTGGATCCTCTGGTCTCAGCCTCCCAAGTACTGGGATTGCAATCATGCACCACCACGCCCGGCTTTTATTTTGAAATAGGGTCTCACTAGGTTGATGAGAACCTCACTATTTGCTGAGGCTGGCCACCCCTAACCTTTATTTATTTATTTATTTATTTATTTATTTATTTATTTTGGGTACTGGGGATTGAACCCAGGGACATTCTACCTCTGAGCTACATCCCAGCCCTATTTTTTTTTATTTTTTATTTTGAAACAGGGTCTCACTAAGTTGCAGAGGACCTCACTAAGTAGCTGAGGCTGGCCACGAACCCAGATCCTCCTGTCTCCTTCTCCCAAGTACTGGGATTACAAGACCGCACCACCATGCATGGCTTCTAACAAAATATTAATTTGGGGGCCAAGAGTGTTCATGTTCAATCCACCCTAAGGACAGGAGGAGAAATGAGAACAAAGCAGTTGGGATCCAAGCTCATGGGTGCTGTGAACTGCCCAGTCTGTGGCTTCAGTTGAACTTTCTGGACTCTGGTGACAAAATGACCCCTTTCTGCTTTGCTGGCCTGGGTGGGTGTCAACCACGTGTCCCGAGTCCTAGCACGGATGGCCTAACAGTGGCCCCATGCCGTCCTCTCCCTGGCGGGGCAGCTCCTCACCTGGTCCTTCTCGGGGTAGACCCCAGCGCGCAGGAATGAGGCCTTCCAGCTGTCCACGTCCTCCTGGGAGTCACAGGCCAGCTCGATCTGTCGCAGGTCCTTGTACACGTTCCTGGAATGGGAGGGAAGGGCACGTGCTTGACCCTGCCCTGGAATTGACTGACCTCCATGGGGCGAGGGTGCTGGGGTCTCTGTTCACCCCAGGCTGCAGGATGGTTCTAGCACCTTCCCCGGGATGCAGCGGGGAGAGTTAGTGTCTACTGCACAGAAAGCAGCACGGAGCGCAGGGCAGGGAGCAGCGAGTGTCCGTGGAGTGGCGTCTGGGGCTTTTTTTTCCTATTGGCTCAGCTGATTTTTTTTTCTTTTTGGCAGTACCGGGAATTGAACCCAGGGGCATTCTACCTCCGGGCTACACCCCCGGCCCTATTTTTTATTCTTTATTTTGAAACAGGGTCTCACTAAGTTGCAGAGGGCCTCACTAAGTAGCTGAGGCTGGCCGCGAACCCGGATCCTCCTGTCTCAGCCTCCCAAGGACTGGGATGACAAGCGTGCGCCACCACGCCCGGCTTCAGCTGACTTTGTCCCTGGGAACTGCCTGTCCCCTTCTCCAGGTTCTTGTGTGGGGACCAAAGGCGGCCAGTAAGTCCCGGTGTCCCACACCCCGTGACTGGGAAGCTCCCACCGAGTGTACGGGAAGCTGAGCGTGGCCAGGCCCACCACAATGTTCTGACAGTGGCATGTGTTTTTGTGTGTGTGGTACTGGAGATTGAACCTAGAAGCAGTCCACTTACGAGCTACACCTGAGCCCGTTTTATTCTTTTGTTTTGAAACAGGGTCTCACTTCACTAGGTTGCTGACAGTCTTGCTGTACTGCTGAGGCTGGCCTCCAACCTGGCCTCCCAAGTACTGGGATTACAAGTGTGTATCACCAGGCCTGGCTGGACATGCTCTTCTTTTGTTTGGTTGTTTTGGGTACTGGGAATTGAACCCAGGGGCAGTCTGCCTCTGAGCCACACCCCCAGCCCTATTTATTTTATTTTTTTGTGGTATTGGAGATGGAATCCAGGGGCCTTCTAACTCTGGGCTACTACCCCAGACCTATTTTATTTGAAAACAGGGTTTTACTAAGTGGCTGAGAGCATCACTAAGATGTTGAGAGTGGTTTTGAACCTGCAATCCTCCGAGTGCTGGGATTACAAGGGTGCGCCACCACGCCCGGCTTTGGCTGATTTTATGACTTTAAATCTCATCCATGCAGTAACGGCTCCCCAGTCCACAGCTCTGCCTGAGGCTCCTTCCTGACTCTTTTGAGTCTCCCTAGCTGAGCCCAACTGTTCCCAAGCCTGCCCAGCCTCTCTACCCCTCAGGGTAGCCATCAATGCCTTTGTCTCCCAGCCCATCCAAGAAAATTCAGCATGGCCCAGTTCCTCCAGTTCCTGCCTTCCCCTGAATGCCCCCCTCATGGTTCATTTCCCTCCTAACCACCAGAGGGCACCTGTGAGGATCTGAGTCAAGTCCCATCACTCTGCCTAGAGCTGTCCATGGCTCCCACCTTACTTGAACCCTCACCCCTGCTCATCTCTCCTCTGAGAGGTCTGCCCTGACCATTTCTCAAAAACACCCAGGGCATTTTTCTGTTTCTCATCCGACTCCCTCTCTAGAGTGTGAGAGCCCAGGGCAGGGCCCATGGACAGCACTGGTCTGTCTGCATCCGACGCCCTCCTGGGGAACCCTAGGACCCCTCACCTCTGCTCCGTGTTGAAGATGGCGAAAACGTGTTTGTTGGACATGAAGCCCTTCTCCACGTCGCGGATCTTGAGGTTGTCCAGGGGCAGCATGTACTTCTTTTCTTTCTCCTGAGGGTGGAAGGGAGAGGAGTCACCAGCAACCTGAGGCAGCCTCAGGTCACAGCGTGCAGCCAGGGCCGCCACAGCCACCCGCCCGCGCTGCCCATGCCCCGCCCCTCCCTCCCTCTGTCCTCCCTGAGCTCTGGGTGCGTTCCCACCCCAGGGCTTTGCACATCTGGGCTCCGCGCCCAGAATGCTCCTACACCATCGCCCACAGGGATCCCTTTGTGTCAACCTGAGGGATTTTTTGGGTGTGTATGATACTGGGGATTGACCCCAGGGGTATTCTACCTCTGAGCTACACCCCCAGCCCTATTTATTTTTGTGGTGCTGGATATTGAACCCAGGGGTATTCTACCTCTGAGCTATACCTCTAGCCCTATTTTCTTTTATTTTTTTGTGGCACGGGAGAATTGAATTCAGGGGCATTCTACCTCTGAGCTAAACCCCCAACCCTATTTTATTTTTAAACAGGGTCTTATTAAGTTGCTGATAGCCTCCCCAAATTGCTGAGGCTGGCCTCGAACCTGCAATCCTCCTCTCTCAGCCTCCCAAGTAGTGGGATTACAGGCATGCACCATTACACCAGGCTTTATTTTTTTATTTTGAAACAGGGTCTCACTAAGTTGCTGAGAACCTGCGATCCTCCTGCGTCAGCCTCCCAAATACTGGGATTACAGATATGCGCCACCGTGCCCAGTTTATCTCAGGTTTTTGTGCAGAAGGGCCCCTCCTGGGCTGACCCCTCCCATAGCACTGTGAACTTGCTCTGAGTGACCTAGATGACAGCCCGACTCAGCGGTTCCTAGAGGGAGGTGTTCCCTGAACGCTGGCTTCCCCCAGGGCCTGGGAGCGAGCTACCATGATACTCACTTTACAGAGGGAGACTGAGGCACTGAGGGACGGGGCTGGACAGCTGATGCCTGTGCCCCAAGGCCACAGAAGTGCTGGTGGCTTTGTAAGGGTGGTCCCCTCCATAACTGCCCCCAAGTGCTGGGCACAGAAGTCCCACCAGCTGCAGGGAGGCAGGTCTCAAGAAGGTGAGGGCCATGAGCCACTGAACTGGGGGTGACGGCCCAGAGCCCTCCACTCACCCACTGACACTCATTATGTAGCAACTGCGTGCCCAGCATGAAGCGGGGTCCCTGGTCCTGATGGAGTATGGATGCGCATGCGTGAAAAATCACATTTTCCCCCCTGTGGCACTCGGAATTGAACCCAGGGGCATTATACCTTTGAGCTACACCCCCAGTCCTTTTCATTTTCATTTTTATTTATTTATTTTATTTTTTGGTACTGGGGATTGAACCCAAAGGCATTCTACCTCCAAGCTACACCCCCAGCCTGATTTTCTTATTTGGGAACAGGGTCTCACTTGGTTGCTGAGAACCTTGCTAGGTTGCTGAGGCTGGCTTTGAACTTGTGATCCTCCTGTCTCAGCCTCCCAAGTACTGGGATTACAAGTGGGTGCCACCACACCCGGCTATTTTTTTTTTTTTTTTTGCGGTACTGGAGATTGAACCCAGGGGCGTTCT
>PVJS01032369.1:0-12015 GCA_004027185.1 Glis glis | reverse complement strand
GCCTCCCAAGTACTGGGATTACAAGCGTGCACCACCACGCGCAGCCTTTTGTTTTGTTTTGAAATAGGGTCTCTCACTAGGTTGCTGAGAATCTCGCTATACTGCTGAGGTTGGCCTTGAACCTGCAATCCTCCTGTCTCAACCTCCCAAGTATTGGGATTACAAACCTGCACCACCACGCCTGGCTTTATTTTGTTTTTTATTTTTACTTTTTTATTTTTTTGCGGTACCGGGGATTGAACCCAGGGGCATTTTACCTCTGAGCTACACCCCCGGCCCTATTTTTTTATACTTTGTTTTGAAACCGGGTCTCACAAAGTTGCGGAGGGCCTCACTAAGTAGCTGAGGCTGGCTGCAAACCCGGATCCTTCGGTCTCCGCCTCCCAAGTACTGGGATTACAAGCGTGCGCCACCACGCCCGGCTCGTTTTTATTTTTTTAATTTTTTCTTCTTTTTGGCACTGGGGATTGAACCCAGGGGCATTCTACCTCCGAGCTACACTCCCAGCCCTTTTTATTTTTGGTTTTTTGGAACAGGGTCTTGCTAGGTTGCTGAGAGTCTCACTACTTGCTGAGGCTGTCCTCGAACCTGTGATCCTCCTGTCTCAACCTCCCAAGTACTGGGATTATAAGCGTGCACCACCACGCCTGGCTTTGTTTTTATCTTACTTTTTTTTACAGTGCTGGGGATGGAATCCAGGATGTCATGTGTGCCAGGCAAGCGCTCTAGCACTGAGCCACAACCCCAACCCATGGACCAATTCAGGGAAGCAGAGCGCAGAGTCAGGGTCCCCACTTCCCAGGCCTGTGGGACCCACAGCAGCAGCGGCAAATGCCAGTGACCAAAGCCAGGCACTGACCGCCTCTCCGCTTCAATCTCCGAGGACGACCCTGTGCGCAGAGAGGTATGCTGGCTGTCCAGGGACACACAGTGTCCTCTCAGATGCCAGGTCTATCTGAGCCAAAGCAGCCCCTCCTGGTCCTTCACCACCTGGGCGTCTCTGGAGACATCTTGTTACATGTCCTATTACTGCACTGCTGGAAAGCCCCGGAACGCAGCCTAACCCTATCCCGCCTCTGAATTCAAGAGCAGCCGTGGTGACAGAGGGGACGGGTGCCGGGGCCAACTCAGAAAGGCAGGGCTCGGGGAGGGGCCACAGGCTGGGCACACAGGTGCCTGGCTAAGGTCGTGTGCCGGCTCTGCCCCTTCCCGGCTGCGCACCATTGCTCCCCCCACGCCTCAGTTTCCCCATGTGTTGACAAGGACACTGGACTTCCATTCCTCTGATGGGAGGTGAGGATTGCATGCCGTTGCAATGTGCTGAGTGCCGTGCGCCGTGCAGAGCTGGCACCTAGTGAGGCCCTAGGGCTTTCGTGTGTGTGTGAGGGGTACTGAGGATTGAACCCAGGGGCATTCTACCTCAGCTTTTTATTTTTTATTTTGAAACGGTCTCGCTAGGTTGCTGAGAGTCTTACTAAGTTGCTGAGCCTGGTCTTGAACCTGTGATCCTCCCGTCTCTCCTTCCAAGTACTGGATTATAGGCGAGGGCACCACACCTGGCCCCCAGGGGTTTTTTTATTGTTGCTTGTGACTGGGTCAGCCCTCTAGGTTCCGGCAAGGAGGACTCAGGGTGGAGTGTGGGTGAGGGGCCTGGTGGCCATGGAGGTAGGAGCGCCCCGGGAGCCCATGGGAAGGCAGCGGCCAGGACAGGCTGGGGCAGCTGCTGCAGACCTGTCCAGGGAAGGCAGGGGCCCTCTAACCTATCGGGGACGGGTTTGGGGGCTTCAGAATGGGCCGGGTGGCCGGAGCTTCTGCCCCCTGCCTGGAAGTGGGGGGAAGGGCCTCTGTGGCCCCCGCCCTATCATGTCATGAGGCAGGAAGCTTCCAGTCTGCCGGCCGGGCCAAGTAACTGAGTCACAGGCCGTGCTGGCTGCTAGCAAGATGCCACATCTGGAACTGTTTATAGTGCGATTTCGCCCAGAACTCAGCAGCTACCTTCCTGAGGCCGCGGCGCACACGCAAGCATAGAACACAGACACACACACCGGCAGAGGCAGACGCGCCTGTGCGCGCCCTACCCCCACCCCTGGAGAGTCCTTCTGCTGCAGGCCACCGACCCCACCCTCCTCCCCCACCCCTCCTCGGATTTCCTGAAAACCCACAACTTTCTCCAGATGCGCCACAGCAGCCCTGCCACGTCAGAAGGGACGATGGAGCGGCGGGAGGAGTGGTGGCTTCCCTGGCGGCTGAGGTCGCCGCACGGGGGCCCGAGGGATGGACAGCCGGCCCCGCCATCCCAGTGTTCAGACTACCTGTTCAGGAGACTCGGAATGTGTACAGTAGTCTGCACATTGGTTAGGCTGGGCTCGGGAGAGCGGCACATCGGACGGGCCCCCGCCAGCCCCCTGAACTCGCTGCCACCCCCAGAGTGAGGCCGACCCCGAGGTAAGTCGTCTTGCAGGGTCCCGCTCCCCACTGGAGCGCAGACTCATATACAAGATTCTGGAGCGAAGACGCAGGGGCTGGGTGGGAGAGGGGTGGTGGGCTGAAGCTGAGGGCGCCTTGGGGCCGGGGCTCCGGCCAAACTGTTCCCCCGTCCCCATCCCAAGGCTGTCTATGCCCCTCTCATCTGTTTCTGAAATAAAGAAATTCTGCAATCTTTCCTCTCGCCAAGACTTCTCTAGAAAGGTGGCCGGCCTTCGGGGTGCTGCCACGCGTGTCACTCTGCGGTCCCTGTGGGGCCCCTCACTCGGCCCCTTCCGATCTCAGCCTGCTTTGTGTCTGGGACACACACAGGGCCCCTTTCATGGGTCCGGCTGGTTCTCATTACCACGGCGCGGCATCCTCCCAGCCCTGCCCCCGCCTCCTCCAGTCTGGGCCTCAAGGGAGGGCCGGGGGTCCTGCTTTCAACTCCCCCCATGAGGAAAAAACGAAGGCCCCCTCCTCCAGGTGAAGAAGAGGAGCTCACGATGGACCTGTACGCTGCCGGCCTCTGAAGTACCAGGCCTGGGTTTCAGCCCCGCAGCCCCCCAGGCGCCTGTTCAAGGCCTGGGCCTTGGTCTCCATCCGTGGGACACCAGGAGATCCCACACCCCGGAGTCAACCAAAGTCCCTGGCTGCTGTTTCCTTCTGTGTGGTGCTGCAGATGGAACCCAGGGCCTTCCCAGCTCAGGGTCCCGCCCTAGGGGACCCTGGACAGCTGACATTCCACCGGACACACTGGCTTTCAGATTGCGGAGGCGGAAGGAGGGGAGGAAAGGCCAAGGGGCTACACGTCCCTCGCCCCAGCCATTCTAAGAGCTCCAGGTCACCCAGCCCTATGTCATCCGTGGCACTGAGCCGGCCCTGGTGGTGCACGGTGAAATTCCAGTACTGGGAGGCTGAGACAGGAGGATGGCAGGTTAGAGACCAGCCTCTGCAACGTAGACAGAATCTCAGCAACCTAGTGAGACTGTTTCAAAATATAAAAAAGGGATGGGTGGTAGCTCGGAGATAGAATGCCATTGGGTTCAATCCCCAGTACCACACACACACACACACACAAATGCAAAGCCCCGTCTAAGACCCCGGCCCCCAGTGTGCAGAGTGTGCAGTCCTTTCTGCAAGGTGGCTGGGGGACTAACGGGAGGTGACCACCAGGACAAACCGCAGAGCACACACTGGGAGCCAGGCCCTGTGCTGGGCTCCAGACCAGAACTGCCCCTCTGGCTCCCACAGCCCAGAGAAGGCAGGACACGGCCCTGACTTCACGGGTGAAGGGACAAGACATAAAGGGGCGAGGCTGCTTGCCCAGCTCATGGCGGGACCCCAGGCACCGAGCCTGAGTTCTCATCACAGAAACCACCAACACCTGTTTTCTTCTTAGAGCGATGGAATTGTTAGCTGGGGGCCCAGTTCCCACACACAGTGCCCTTGTGAATATTTGCTGGTCAGGGCCCATAAACGGAGCCCGTTTTCACCTCATCTGGGGCCACTGGAGGCCACGTGGAGATGGGCACGGGGCGGCCATCTTGGAAGGCCAGGGGGAGCCGCGAGTTCGGGTGGCGATGTGGAAGGTGGAGTCAGGTCACTGAGCTCAGAGACTCAAGCTAGAAACAGACTGTCCTCTTGCTTTTTTCTTCTTTTTGGTGCTGGGGATTGAACCTCTAAGCTATATCCCCAGCTCTTTATTATATATATATATATATATTTTTTTTTTTTGCAGTACCAGGGATTGAACCCAGGGGCATTCCACCTCTGGGCTACACTCCAGCCCTATTTTTTTATTCTTTATTTTGAAACAGGGTCTCACAAAGTTGCAGAGAGCCTCACTAAGTAGCTGAGGCTGGCCGCGAACCCGGGGATCCTCCGGTCTCAGTCTCCCAAGTACTGGGATTACAAGCATGCACCACAACGCCCAGCCTTATATTTTGAAACAGGGTCTCCCTAAGTTGCTGAGATTGACCTCCCACCTGCGATCCTCCCGTCTCAGCCTCCTAAGTACTGGGATGACAAGCGTGCACCGCCGCCCCCGGCTGACTTCTAGGTTTCTAGGTGTCTTCGTTGGGGGCTCTTTGTCACAGATTCCAATCAATAACCCACTAGTACAGCCTGGGCAGACAGGGAGATTTACAGAAACACAGTGCCCCTTGTGGCCGGCACCCTGAAGAAGTGGCCTCACTCCCAAGCTGCAAAGGGAACCAAGAAACGGGCACGTGGGGAGCGGAGGCTGGGCCAGCAGAGGCCGGGGCAGCACCCAGGGCTGCATGGCTCAGCCCGTGTTCACTGAGGGCCATGCTGCGGCCGAGTGGGCGAGCCCCTCCGCAGGGCTCTGCCCGTGACACAGCTCTTGTCCCTGCTGTCCCCAGAGGCCTCCCTGCCTCCTTCCCATTGACATGAAGGCACGGACTGTTCAAGACCCTCGCCAGGCTCTGTACCGCATGGTGGGCAGGGACTCTCTACTGCACGTCACACATCAGGAAACTGTGGTCCCCAGAGGCGAAGGTGACGGAACGCACTCACCCCGTCAGCCTGGCTCCGCGCAGAGCCCCTGACCCTCAGTTGTGGCCCCTCACTGCGGCGCTGGGCCTGAGAGGCGCCCAGCACGCTGAGGCCACCCTCCAGCCATGGCTTGGGGGCACGGTGGCACTCTGTAAACCTTTCTCAAATGAGCAAGAAGTGAGCGAGCGATGGACAGGAGGCGTCCTGAGGGCGCAGGCATGGGGAGCACTCACCTACCTCCCCACCCACCCACCCACCCACCATTGCCCGCTCGCCCCGGCCACTCACCTCCTCATCCTTGTACCAGGACAGCGACTCGGCCGTCAGCACGAACCAGTACTCCTTGGAGCCGCCCTTCATGAGGCTGATGTTGTTGATGGTCAGCCAGCCCCTGCGGATCACCTGGGGGGGAGGAGGTGGCTTAGCGGGGGACAACGCTCCACCGCCCCGCCGCCCCAGCACAGTGGCCAGTGCCCTCAGCCCATAGCAAGGCGGGAAGCCGGGGACCGTGGCACGGACACCTGCAGCCCCAAGCCAGGGACCCAACTCTGTCTTGCCCCAAGCACTCCCAGCGGGAAACCAGGCAGGTGGGCAGACAGGCAGACAGACAGACAGACAGCGACTCACTGGCCCAGGGGCTGATGGGGACAGGGACTCTGTGAGGCCCTCTGTGCTCAGGGCTAGCCTGATTTGCCCGCACGACACAGAGGGGCACAGAGGGGCTCAGGGAGGAATGGGCTTGGGTTTGGGGCGGGGCAGGGAAGGTGACATCTGAGGAGTTGCCCTTCTTTGGGTGAGACAAGGTTATCAGGGCTGCTCTCCGCACCCCTCGAGCCCTCTGGCAGGTGGCTGTCGTTGGAGGGGTCCCCCCACTTTCCATTTTGGGCCAACCAGCAAAGGCTCCCTGTGCTCAGCCCTGACCACTGACCTTGCTGTCAGCCCGTCTGTGCCCAAGTCACCAGGGTTGGGGGACATTTCTATCCAGGGGGCTGGGGACAAAGACAGGAGCCCAGAGGAACCTGGGGCTACCGGGGTAGGATCATGTTCCAGGTGGCTTCAAGCCCAGTGGTCACACTTTCCTCTGCAGGTCACCTTGGGCTCTGGGCTGGGAGACCCTGAACGGGGCCTGGCTGGCTGTTGCTGTGAGGGTAGAACCCAGGCCTACATGGGGACGCACCTTACAGCTAAGCACAGGCAGCTGGGGGGCCATGTTCACACATTCCCATGGTCCCTGGGACATGGAGGTGTGTATGGGCCAGAGCACACCCCCACACTCTGGGCTGGGGACCCCGGGGCTGCAGAAGCTCATGGCGGCACAGGCAGGATGGCCTGGGGCCAAGCTGCAGCGGGTGGGCTGGGCATGGCCACTGACAGCTGGGAAGGGTTGGTGTTGGGGCCCCCCAGGCGGGACGGGTTGGAGCACCCAAGATGGGCCTCCGGGGATGGGCCTGGGCCTGGGCACCTTCCTGGCGGGTGGCTCTCAGGAGGGGCTCCCCCTTGCCTGGCCCTGCCCTTCCACGGTGGCCGGGTGCGGAGCACGAGTGGCAGAAGGCCATGAAGGCAGAGGTGGCCACCCCTGCCCTGGCTGGGACAGCCTACGTTGCCACCAGGCACCCCTGGTTAAGGGCAAGGGCACAGGCTTCTCCTGCCCTAGGAGGACATGGAGAGGGCAGGGCTCCTGCAGCTGCTGGAGCAGGCAGTGACCGCTGGCTTCTGAGTCCCCACAGCTGCTGGCGGGCGAGGGAGCAGAGGCCAGCAGCCCCAACAGGTCACAGTATCCTCCCTGACAATAGCATGACCCGCTCATCCTGGTTTTTCCAGAACATTCTGGGTTAGCACTAAAGGCCCAGCATTCTGGGAATGTCCTCAGTCCTGGACAAACTGGGACAGTTGTCACGCTATTAGCAAGGCCGCCAGTGACTTTCGTAGGAACCAGAAGGGAGTGCTTGCTTCTGGCAACTTCCCCCAGCACTGAGTTGGGGGGCTCCCCATGGCCACATTCTCTCCTTCATCCAACCAAGGGTGGTGGAGGGCTGGCCTCACCTGGTCTTAGCTCAGGGGCCAGCATCCATGATCAGTCTCAATGAAAACGGGCCCAGGCTGTGACTTCTCCTCCAGAGGAGAGTCCCCTGATGTGTGGCCTCCGCTCGATGGCTGGGCCCCAACCATCCCTCAGCGGCCTGGCCAGCCTGCCTCCACCGGAGGCTAAGGGAGGGCAAAGCTCGCCCACTGAGCCTCAGGCACATGGCCGCAGGGTGGGGCCTGGCTGGGGGCTGCATGGGCCTTGGTGCTAAAGGCCGGGGTTCACGTGCTCCTTCCCTTCCTGCCACCCATGGGCGCTCCAGTGTGCTCAGAGGCAAAATTCCTCCCTGGTGAGCTGCGAGTGGTGGATGCAGACGTTCAGGCTCATCCAGAAAAAAGGGAAAGGCTGGGCCTCGCCATCCAAAAGCCAGATTTGTGCCCGAGGGGCACATCCCAGGGGCCTGGCAGAAAGGGGAGGCAGGCAGGGCTCCTGAGGTCTGGGGTAGCCTTGACAGGCATGCAGGCACACGGGGAGGGAGGGGGCCGGCTGGGGGCAGCGGGCAGCTGGGCCAGCCTCCTCCCTGGGCGAGGGTCCTGGGCAGGGGTGGGGAACATGGCTGGGACACCCAGAGGCCACAGCTACACTCATTGCTCTGTAGCTCGGGGTGTGGAATCTGGCAGGAAAAGAATAATGACTAAAGCTCTGGATGGGGGAGGAGGGAAGCAGGCGCCTGGCCTGTTTGGGGATGTGTTGGGGGAAGGGACACGTGGGAACCATGAGGCTAAGGCCCACGCATTCCTCCTGCACTCCCACGGGCCCAGGCTTTCCTATCTGCACCTGCTAGGACCCAGGACATCAAGGTCCTGGTACAGAACTGTACTAGAGAGATTGGGGGGGGGGGAAGATCTCTTCAGAGGGCAGCAGTAGCGCCTGCCAAGTTCTCGGAGGCTGGGCAGGCTCTGAGCACAGGAGAAGGCTTACCTACAGCAGGGATGGCAAATACAGTCCACCTGGGGAGGGGGCGGCACATCAATCAGTAGAAGCTGCCCAGAGCATTATGGTGAGAATTCTGGGCATGGTGGTAAAAGGTGCTAGGATCTATTGTTGATGCCTGCCCCAGGCAAAGGATAAAGGAAGGGGGCAAGTGGAACAGAACAGCCTCAACAGTTGTCACTTCTGCCATGGAGGCAGGAGACCAGTGACAGCACCCAGGAAAAAGGTCCCTGAATAATTAGTCATGCCTGCCATGGGTACAGGTGGGGTATCACATGGAGAAAAAACAAAACGAAACCCTGATTGGTTAGTCATGTTGGCCACAGAATGGGGAACGGCAGCATGCTTATTAGAAGAGAGTGCCGGGATTGATTAGCAATGTCTGCCATGGGTGCAGGATGGATGAAAGGCACAAGGGAAAGAATGCTGGATCAATTAGCCATGCCTGCCATGGACTTAAGAGGGGAAAATTTATTTTTCTTTTCTTTTTTTTTTGGTACTGGGAATTGAACCTAGGGGCATTCTACATCTCAGTCACACCCCAGCCCTTTTTATTTTGACACTGGGTCTTGCTAAGTTGCTGAGGCTGGCCTCAACCCTGCCATTCTCCTGTCTCAGTCTCCCAAGTACTGGGAGGTGCCTGGCTGGGGAAATTTCTACATATGGGAAAACACGATCTGGTCAGTGAGCAGCGTCTGCACTGGAGGAGTGGCAGCAGCAAGAACGGATTTCAGCAGGCCTTGAGCAAAATCGTCCACGGCCTGGAAGGTGGGGACAGGGGCCGTGCACAAGCCGAGTATTTGCCATCCCTGACCTATGGGACACTGCTTGGTCAGGTGGGCCTCTGACCAAGCACATGGGCAGGTTAGTGAGTTTGTTTGTTTTTTGGTGCTGGGGATTGAACTCAGGGGTGTTCTACCTCTGAGCTACACTCCCAGCCCTATTTTGTTTTTATTTGGAGACAGGTTCTCACTAGGCTGATGAGAGTCTCACTACTTGCTGAGGCTGTCCTCGAACCTGTGATCCTCCTGTATCAGCCTCTCAAGTACTGGGATTACAAGCGTGCGCCCCACACCCAGCTTCAGGTTAGTTTTTGTGTGCAGAGAAGTGACACCCAGGACATGAACTCCAGTGGCAGCTGTGATGTACGGTTTCCAGGTTAGCTCGATTTTTAGCCTGTTTGTTTGTTTTGTTATTTTGAGGAGGGGAATGTTACGGGGAAGGGCAGGGGGTCTCCACCACGACTAGATCCTCTAAGTTTGCTACCACACTAAGCAGGTACTTACCAAGATCTCCCCCTTTGAGAATGCAAAGTTAGGGTTGTGGGTAAATCAAGGAAGAGCGGGCAGAGGAAAAGAGACGGAAGGGACATGAGGGGACAGAGAAAAAGCAGGAGAAAGCACAATGATGGGAGAAGAGAAGAGCAGGGGAAAAACAGCAAAAGAAAAAAAATTACATGCTATTAATTATATTCACAGTGTTAATATTTAATTCATTATCATCTTCCAAAACAGAAAAAGCAACAATGTACATATTACCTATGGCAAGCAGCAAAAATAAAAAAAAAACCATGCAGTGGTTACATTCTGTTTTCCATGCTGCTCTATAATCCCGCACAATGAACAGCAGAGCCCCACCCCGCCCCCACTGCGGCCCTATGTGGAAAAGGTGGGGACAGTGGCCGAAACTTTGCAAGATGATGTGTTTTCTTAAAGAAAAAAAAAAAGACACCTAACACTAGTATTTATAAAGCTATTTTGGGGGGGAGGGGACACTGGGGATTGAACTGAGGGGCATTCTACCTCTGAGCTACACCCCCAGCCATTTTTATTTTCGTTTTGAAACAGGGTCTCGCTGGTTGCTGAGAGTCTTGCCGTGTTGCCGAGGCTGTCCTCAAACCTGTGATCCTCCTGTCTCAGCCTCCCAAGTACTGCGATTACAGGCGTGGGCTACCACGCCTGGCTATTTTTTGGTTTTGAGCCAGGTTCTTGCTGGGTTGCTGAGAGTCTTGCTACATTGCCGAGGCTGTCCTTAAACCTACAATCTTCCTGTCTCAGCTTCCCAAGTACTGGGATTACAGGTGTGCACCACCAAGGCCAGCTTACCCCTCATCCCCCCCTTTTTTTGGTACTGGGGATTGAACCCAGGGGCATTCTACCTCTGAGCTACAACCCCAGCCCTACTTTATTCTTTATTTTGAAACAGGGTCTCACTAAGTTGTGGAGGGCCTGAAAAGTTGCTGAGGCTAGCTGGGAACCTGTGATCCTCCTGTCTCAGCCTCCCAAGTACTGGGATTACAAGCATGCGCCACCACACCCAGCTGCCCTTTTAAAAATTATTTTTTATTTTAAAACGGAGTCTTGCCAAGTTTCTGAGGCTGGCCTCAAACCTATGATGATCCTCTCTCAGCCTCCCAAATACTAGGATTACTGGAGCACACCACCGTGACCGGCTGCCGTCTGTGTTTTTGCAAGGCCTTTAGTGGTGGCAAGATATAAAGGCTCATGATCTGTCCAGGTGTGGGGTTCAAAACATCCCAGACTCCCCTGAGCTGCCTGTCACTACACTGCTACCCTGGGTCCAGCTGACAGGCCCCCAATCCTTGGGGTGCGAGCTGGGACACTTGTTCACACGCAGACACCATGGCGGCGTGGTCTGCTGGCCCTGTCTTTCAGGTCAGGTTCTAAAGGGGCTTTAGATGTCAGATGGGAGCTCGTAGGGGGTGACATTTGTCCCCGAGACCCTGGAAAGGCTTCAGCACTTAGACTAAAACATCAACCATAAGTGGACTGCAGAGGCCGCCAGTGGGCGGCTGGTGCTGGGGCAGGGCTCTAGGCAGGACCATCCCGTGCTGAGCGCCACTGCTGGCCTCGGTCAGCCCTCCCGCCCGCCCACCCCAGGGTGGAGTGGCAGCCGCGGCAGGGGACGCTACCTGGTTGGGGATGGCTCTCTTCTTGTTCAGCTGCGTGCTCCTCTGCTGGGCGCTGAAATTAAAGCACAGGGTGAGATGCTGGGCTGGGATGAGAAGCAAGTGGCCCAAGTGGCCTGGTGGGTTCCTTCCCAGGCAGGGCCACTGACCCGCCTGAGGGACAGGGTGGGGCCCAGGAACATGAACATGGATCCAGCTGAGCCAAGGCTTCTACGCCCTGACCTGAGCTACCCAGAAAGTGCCAGTTACGTCCACAGATCCTGGAGCTTCCAGAAAGAGAGGGTAGAGAAGCTGAAGTGCCAGGAGGCTGGGAGGCGGCCAGGAGGGGACTCCCGGGAGACCTGAATACCACGATGGTTGGGGGTCAGAAACTTGAGGCTGCTTCTCACCTCCTCCTCCCATTCCTGACCCCACTACCAGGTTGGAAGTGGCTCTAACCATCAGCCCACCCAGCCTGGACTAGGGGATGGCTGCTGGCTGTGAAAATGTCACTAATCTTTCACAGCTCTTGACCCAGGTCAGAGGACATCCCAGGTCAACAGACAGCGTTTCTTTTTTTTTCTTTCTTTTTTTTTTTTTTTTTGGTACTGGGGATTGAACCCAGGGGCATTCTACCTCCGAGCTACACCACCAGCCCGATTTTTTGCTCTTTATTTTGAAACCGGGTCTCACTAAGTTGCGGAAGGCCTCACTAAATAGCTGAGGCTGGCAGCAAACCCGGATCCTCCGGTCTCAGCCTCCCAAGTACTGGGATTACAAGCGTGCGTCACCACGCCCAGCTAACAGAGAGCGTTTCTACAAGGTGCCTTGTCCATGCTTCCTGACCTCTTTTCTTCTTTTTTTTAAATTAATTTTTGTTTGTTTTTGGAGACAAGGTCTTACTACATTGCCCAGGATGGCCTTGAACTTGCAATCCGCCTGCCTCAGGCTCCCAAGTAGCTAGGATTACAGGTCTGTGCCACTGTATTCATGCGTGTGTGTGTGTGTGTGTGTGTGTGTGTGTGTGTGTGTGTTTGTGTTAGTTACAGGGGACTGAACCCAAGGGCATTCTACCCTAACCCTAATCCTAACCCTAACCCGGATCCTCCGG
>PVJS01032368.1:0-22815 GCA_004027185.1 Glis glis | reverse complement strand
TTTTTTTTTTTTTTTCGCGGTACCGGGGATTGAACCCAGGGGTGTTCTACCTCCACGCTACACCCCTGGCCCTATTTTTTATACTTTATTTTGAAACCGGATCTCACAAAGTTGCGGAGGGCCTCACTAAGTAGAGAGAGAGAGAGAGAGAGAGAGACAGGGAGAGAGAGAGAGAGAGAGAGCTGAGGCTGGCCGCGAACCCGGATCCTCTGATCTCCGCCTCCCAAAGTACTGGGATTACAAGCGTGCGCCACCATGCCCGGCAAGTTGCTGGTCTTCAACCTGTGATCCTCCTGTCTCAGCCTTCTAAATGCTCGGATCACAAGCGTGCACTACCATGCCAGGTTGAGGAGAGGCTTATGTATTTATTTATTTATTTACTTACTTATTTATTTATTTATTGTGGTGCTGGAGATTGAACTCCAAACTACACCCCCAGCCCTATTTTTTATTCTTTTTATTTCTTTATTTTTATTTTTTTGGCACTAGGGATTTAACCCAGGGACATTCTACCTCCGAGCTATACCCCCAGCACTATTTCTTATTCTTTATTTTGAAACAGGGTCTCACTAAGTTGCAGAGGGCCTCACTAAGTAGCTGAGGCTGGCCACGAACCTGCGATCCTCCTGTCTCAGCCTCCCAAGTACTGGGATTTCAATCGTGTGCCACCACTCCCAGTCGAGGAGAGACTTTTTGAATGCAGTTGGTTGAGGCCTCCCTCTTTCCCAGGCCAGGTGGCCTTAAATGAGTCACTTAACCTCTTCTCTAGGATTCTTCAACTCAGGGGGCCAAAGGGGTCCCGTGGTCACCAAATGAGGTGTCATCCCTTACAAAACCTGCCCAGAGGATTGTGGGCTACTCAGGGATTTCTGCATCCTCAATGCAAATTAAGGGGCAGGCCTCTGAGCTCTGCAGAGTTTCCCAGGTTCTAATCTGGTTCCTAGGGACTTGGAGATGGCATGGCAGTGAAAGTCATGGCCCCATGGAGGACTTCAGTTAAGGCCTCTGACACGCAGGAACGCAGCCTGGGGAGTAGGGGTTGGGGCAGAGATGCTGCTGGGGTGCTTCTAAGCAGGGCAGACCCTCAGAAGGAGGCGCAGGCCCAAGCTGGAGCTCCGGGAGGCCTCCTCAGCTTCACCTCTGCAAAGAGCAGGGCTGGGGCCTCCGGAGGCCAGGCTGAATGAAGGCCAGGCAGGCAGCTACCACCTGGGGGTGTGATCATTAGTCAGTCTCCCCAGGGTGACCAGGCCTGAAGCAGCAAGACCGTCAGGGAAACTGTCGAGCCTGGGGTCAAAGGCCCTTGCACCCAGCCACATTCGGCCAACCGAGGCTGGCTGTATGACACAGGCCTTGAGCGTTTTCCATGTGCCAGCACTTTGTGTACGTCATTTCTCTTCATCCTCTTGAAGACCCTGTGAGGTGGGTCCACGTGCTCCATTTATCAGATGAGGCAAAAGTTACAGCCGTTCAAAGTCACACAGCCAGAAAGTGACAAGGCTGGAACTCAAAGGTCAGCCCAAATTCCAACCTTTGCTTTTTTTTCGTACTGGGGATAGAACCCAGGGGCATTCTACCTCTGAGCTACACCCCCTGCCCTATTTTATTTTTTATTTCGAAACAGAGTCACACTAAGTTGCAGAGGGCCTCAATAATTTCCTGAGGCTGGCTGTGAACCTGCGATCCTCCTGTTTCGGCCTCCCAAGTACTGAGATTACAGGCATGCGCCACCATGCCCAGCTCTAATCCTTGCTCCAGAGAGGGTAGTGCCCCCCCCCCCGCCCAGGCTACAAAGCCCAAGATCTGGGGAAAGGGCCCAGGCCTTGCATCTGGAGGGCTGAGAATACTTTGGGGAGATGCCAAACCCCATGGCTCCACCTCCCTGGATGGCTGCTTGCGCCAAGGTGAGGCTGTCCAAGAGGAGCTGTCCAGGGAGCAAGGGCCAGGCCCGGGTGGTCACGCGGAGCTGGAGATGGGCCGCCCCACACCTCACCTCGAGCCCCATGCCTGCTCCCTGGCGGTGTCCAGTTACGGCCAGCTCCGCGCTTCCCCGGTCACGGTCACGCCACATTTAGCATTGCCGAGTGAGCAGGCGCCAGGACATGGAGAAGGGGCGCTGGGGACTCTTGAAGGGGCGGGAGAGCCTCCCACCAGGCCCCCACCTGGGCCCCAGCTACCAGCCCCCTCCCAGGCTCATCCCCTGTGGGAAGTTGGGCAAATGCCCTCCTCTGCATCCCCATTACCTCTCTGTCAAATGCAGGAGATGGTTTATTGAACAAAGATGTGTCAAGCCGGGCGTGGTGGCGCACGCTTGTAATCCCAGTACTTGGGAGGCTGAGACCGGAGGATCCGGGTTCGCGGCCAGCCTCAGCTACTTAGTGAGGCCCTCCGCAACTTAGTGAGACCCTGTTTCAAAATAAAGAATAAAAAATAGGACTCGGGGTGTAGCCCATAGGTAGAATGCCCCTGGGTTCAATTCCCAGTACTGCAAAAAAAAAAAGAGTTGAATTTAGGGGCATTCTACCTCCGAACTACACTCCCAAATCGCCAGATGGACACAGAGGGATGAATGAGGGCCTCCCTCCCCCCCAGATCTCTCAGAAGAGCATGGTTGTGGCTTGAGGGAGTCTTGGGTAGAAGGGATAAATATAAACCTCACATTCTTCTTGCTGCCCCCGCCCCCGCGGCGTATCCCAACAAATTCTGACCTCCACCAAATGAAGAAGCCATAAGACAAGTGCAGCCTCCAGGGTTGGCCAAATCTGTGTTTGAGTTCTGACTCCGTCAAGAATTAGCTATGTAGCCAGGCGTGGTGGCACACACTTGTAATCCCAGTACTTGGGAGGCTGAGACCGGAGGATCCGGGTTCGCGGCCAGCCTCAGCTACTTAGTGAGGCCCTCCGTAACTTAGTGAGACCCTGTTTCAAAATAAAAAAAAAGAATTAGCTATGTGACTTAGGCAAGTTGCGTAACCCCTGTGAGCCTCAGTTTCTTACCTAAAAGGTGAAATTAATAATGCACCTTCTTCACAGGCTTGTTTGAGAAATCAACGAGAAAATTGCCCAAAGTATTTGTACGTTGACCAGCCCAGAGCAGGCCCTCAGCAAATGGTAGCTTTTTTTCGTGCTGAGAGTTGAACTTAGGGGCCGGGCATGGTGGCGCACGCTTGTAATCCCAGTACTTGGGAGGCGGAGATTGGAGGATCGCAAGTTCGCAGCCAGCCTCAGCTACTTAGTGAGGCCTTCCACAACTTCGTGAGACCTGGTTTCAAAATAAAGTATAAAAAATAGGGCCGGGGGTGTAGCTCGGAGGTAAAACACCCCTGGGTTCAATCCCCGGTACTGAAAAAAAAAAAAAGAGAGTTGAATTTAGGGGCATTCTACCTCCGAACTACACTCCCAGCCCTTTTTATTTTTTATTTTGAAACAGGGTCTTGCTAAGATGCTAAGATCTCGCTAAGTTGCTGAGGCTGAACATGAACTTGCAATCCTCCTGTCTTAGCCTCCCAAGTACTAGGATTACAGGCGTGCACCACCACACTCGGCTATCAGAGACTGCTGGGGCAATGGAGAGTGAATTCAAGAGGCACTGTCCCTCCAGGCACAGGTGCACATGCCTGTAACCCCAGCAACTTGAGAGGTTGAGGCAGGAGGATCACAAGTTCAAGGCCTGCCTAGACAACTTAGCAAGGCCCTGTTTCAAAATAGAAAATAAAAGGGCCGGGGTAACTGGGCGTGGTGGCACACACTTGTAATCCCAGTACTTGGGAGGCGGAGACCAGAGGATCCGGGTTCGCGGCCAGCCTCAGCTACTTAGTGAGACCCTCTGCAACTTCATGAGACCTGGTTTCAAAATAAGGATAAAAAATAGGGCCGGGGGTGTAGCTTGGAGGTAGAACGCCCCTGGGTTCAATCCCTGGTACCGCAAATAAATTAAAAAAAAAAAGGGCCGGGGTAGAACTCGGTGGTAGAATGACCCTGGGTTTAATCCCCAGTACCATTAAAAAAAAAAAAAAATGGCACCCTCCTTTGCAGGTGGTGAAAGAAGGTAAATGGTGGAGGATATGACAGGCAGAGCCATGTTGATAGTGATATCAATCACCAGGACTGACAGGTAGAGCACTTGCCTGCGCGGCTCTGTGCTCCATACTTTCCATGCGTGATTTCATTTAATACTCTCAGCAGCCCCGTGAGGTGGGTGCCGTCACTCGCCCTGCTTTGTAGATGCTGCTGCTGCTGAAATGAAGAGAGTTTTGCTGATGCAGCAAGGAAGGAAGGGCCGAGCCTGGCACTGAGCCCGGAGTACTCTTAACCACTCCGCTGTGCTGGGGTCAGGGTTCTCTTACAGTCCCAGAAGGTCTGAGCCCTTGAATATCCAGCCCACACTCCTAGTTTTTCATGGGCAAACTGAAAAGTTCAGAAAGGGGCAGCAGCCTGGGCTGGAGGATGTAGCTCAGTGGTAGAGCATGTGCTTAGCATGCATGAGGCCCTGGGTTCAATCCCCAGTACCAAAAGGAAGGGGTGGTGGTCTGCATATGGTCATAGATGAGAATTTTTTTTTTTTTTTTGCGGAACTGGGGATTGAACCCAGGGGCATTCTACCTCTGAGCTACACCCCCAGCCCTATATTTTAGTCTTTATTTTGAAACAGGGACTCACTAAGTTGCAGAGGGCCTCACTAAGTAGCTGAGGCTGGCCGCAAACCCAGATCCTCCAGTCTCAGCCTCTCAAGTACTGGGATTACAAGCATGCGCTACCACGCCTGGCCGATGAGGGAGGATTTTGGAGAGCACAGGTGAAAACAGCACTTGCCAGGCATCCCACAGTGGGCTGGTGAAGCTGGGTGCAGAGGTGCAGGCCTGTAATCCCAGTACATGGGAGGCTGAGACAGGAGGATCGCAGGTTCAAAGACAGCCTCAGCTACTTATCAAGGCCTCAGTAACTTAGCAAGACCCAGTTTCAAAATAAAAAATAAAATAGGACTGGGGGTGTAGCTCAGAGGTAGAATGTCCCAGGATCAATTCCCAGGACCAAAAAAAAGATAAAAAGAAAGAAAAAAGAGCAGAGCGGGCTGGTGAGCCAGCAAGCAACCAGGACCCCTCGAGTTCCCATATGCAACTGTCGTCATGCCAGCAAGGGCCCCAGGGTATCAGCACAGGCCCAGCCTCTGCATCACTGGGGTTGCTCCCATCTCAGGCCTCGGCCTGACCCACTCCCCAGCATCCCTAAACAGGGTCACCTAGTCTGGCCCTTCATTGTAGACACAGGAGACCAAGCATGAGGAGCCAAAGGCAGGGTCTTGCTGGGAACTAGGGTCTCACTGGTTCAATACTGCGTAGCTTCAGAGCGTGAGAACGGCCAGGACCCCTCCTCCAAGGGCGCCTACCTGACTTGCTTTGCTGTCTATGGGTGTCTTCCCTCTTCCTCTCCATCACCTCTCTCTCTCTCTCTCTCTCTCTCTCTCTCTCACAGACACACACACACACACACACACACACACACACACACACACAGACCAGATGGCTGGCTGGAGGAGCCCAGGGATGGGGTGGGAGTGGAGGTGGTGGACCTGGGGTTGGTCACCCCTGGATCTTGGTCCTCATTCTCATGCAGCCGGCTTTCTTCGAGGCCAGGACTGGGTGATGGTGTCACTACTCCCGCTGCAGTCTGACGTCACGCTGCCGGGCCCCACCAGACTGGAGGGGGAGCCCCAAGGGGACCTCATGCAGGCTCCGGGCCTCCCAGGCTCCCCCGCACCACAGAGCGTAAGTACCCAACCCCTAGGCCTGGCAAGACGGCAGGTGGCTCAGTGGACCCTCCCAGGGTCCAAAGTGCTTAGGGGTTCTGAGATCCAGAAGGGCTCAGATATGGATCTCTGCAGATCTGGGGCTTTCCCAGGGCAGGGCTGTGGTGCCCCATCAGCCTTGGGGCATCCCAGGTTTAAGGGCACTATGCCCTCTTATCACATTGGGGCTCCCAAGGGCAAGCTATGTCTTCTCCATCATTTGGAGGCTCCCCAGAGCTGAACTTTGCCCCCAGCACAGAGTAGGATCCTGGCAGGTCCCCAGGCCTGTTCCAACCTCCACTCATGAGCTCTCTGCCTCTGTCTACCCAGAAGCACACCGGTTTCAGCTGTTCGTCATTCGTGCCCGATGGCCCTCCGGAGAGGGTACCCTCATTGCCCCCGCACAGCCCGAGCATTGCGTCACCAGGCCCCGACCAAGTCCAGGGCCACTGCCCAGCCGGCCCTGGCCCTGGCCCCTTCCGGCTCTCACCCTCAGACAAGTACCCTGGCTTTGGCTTCGAGGAGGGCCCTGCAAGCAGCCCGGGGCGCTTCCTCAAGGGCAACCACGTGCCTTTCCACCCGTACAAGCGGCATTTCCATGAGGACATCTTCCCCGAAGCCCAGGCCGCCCTGCCCCTCGACGGACACTCCTTTAAGACTCCAGGGCCGATGGAGGCCTTCGAGGAGATCCCGGTGGACGTGGGTGAGGCCGAGGCCTTCCTTCCTGGCTTCTCCACAGAGGCCTGGTGCAACGGGCTCCCCTACCCCAGCCAGGAGCACAGCCAAGTTCTGGTGAGTACCAGCAGCCAGTGGGCGTCCTACCTCCCCCTGTCCTGGTTCCGGGGTCCTCTGAGATCAAAGTCCCACCCTCCCTTTTCAGGCCTTGCCTCTCAAGATCTGGACACCCAGGGAAGCAACAAACTCAGAGAGTTGGGGCCTGGTGGTTCCATGCTGGGCCTTCTGGTCAAACTGGGGAGTGGGTGCTGGCCTAGCTGAGCATGGAGGGAGGAGGAGGAGGAGGGCCGGTCAGGCTAAAGAAGCTGGCAGCTTCCCAGAGGCTCCTGAGTCAGGATTCCAGAGTGTGACTTCTCTCTGTTGGTTTAAGTGTCAAGAATCCCCAGCCAGACCAACACGCCCATATGCAAATGTAAGAAGAAAAACACATTCCAGAGGCCTAGAGAAAAGGTTGAAGGAGGAGCCACAGAGCACAGTCCCCCCATTCCAGCCTCAGTGTAAGGAGCTGAGAGACTTTGTAAGGCTTAAGTCATTTGGAGGGGCCCTTCTCAGCCCCGTTCTTTACCCCAGATTGGGGCCTGGGTATATCATAGAAATATGAATGGAAGCCGGGCATGGTGGCACACGCTTATAATCCCAGTACTTGGGAGGCTGAGACAGGAGGATCTCAGGTTCATGGCCAGCCTCAGCTACTTAGTGAGGCCCTCCGCAACTTAGTGAGACCCTGTTTCAAAATAAAAAATAAAATAGGGCTGGGGGTGTAGCTTGGGGGTAGAATGCCCCTGGGTTCCATCCCTAGTATCACACGCACAAAAAAAAAAATGTATGAAAACACCTCGAAAGGCCAGCATGCCTTTCCACAGCAATACCCAGAAGCTGTGTGACTATGGGCAAGTCACTTAACCTCTCGGAGCCTCATTGGAAAAGTAAGGTTAGGGGTACCTGCCTCTTAGGATTGTTGCTTTGAGAAGCCAAAGGGAGCTTGTATCCCACTCCCCAGCTCTGGTGTGTAGGTCCCTGAGGCAGCGACAGTGGGCTCGCTCGGCCTGGGTTGTGCCCACTCCAGATGCCCACCTTTTGCTTTCACACAGGCCTCCATCCTGGCCCAAACCACTCCCAACAAAAGAAAAAAAAAATAGCTGGGCATGGTGGTATAGGCTTGTAATCCCAGGAGATAGGAAGCTGAGACAGGAGGATTGCAGTTTCAAAAACCTCAGCAACTTAGACTCTCAGCAACCTAGCAAGACCCTGTTTCAAAACAAAAATTCTGAGCCGAGAATGGTGGTGCATGCTTGTAATCCCAGTACTTGGGAGACTGAGACAGGAGGATCGCAGGTTCAAGGACAGCCTCAGCAAGTAGTGAGGCTCTCAGCAACCTAGCGAGATCCTGTTTCAAAATAAAAATAAAATAGGGCTGGGGGTATAACTCGGAGGTAAAATCCCCCTGGGTTCAATTCCCAGTACCACAAAAAAAAAATTTTTTTTTTTTTTTGCGGTACCGGGGATTGAACCCAGGGGCGTTCTACCTCCGCGCTACACCCCAGGCCCTATTTTTTATACTTTATTTTGAAACCGGGTCTCACGAAGTTGTGGAGGGCCTCACTAAGTAGAGAGAGAGAGAGAGAGAGACAGGGAGAGAGAGAGCTGAGGCTGGCCGCAAACCCGGATCCTCCGGTCTCCTCCTCCCAAAGTACTGGGATTACAAGAGTGCGCCACCACGCCCGGCTAAAAAAAATTTTTTAAAGGGCTGGGAGTGTGGCTTGGAGGTAGAATGCCCCTGAGTTCAATCCTCTGTACAAAAAAAAACAAAAGAAGGAAAATAAATGGACACCTATCAGGTGTGGACAAGATAGGACCTTATGCTGGTTCCGGAGCCCTTTGATGGCTTCTCCCCAGGTCCCTTGAATAGGGCAGTGATCACAGAGAGGGCACTGTCATATCACCAACCTCCCCCGGTGTCAGCTCTACACCAGTCCTGGGTCATTCTGCCAGGTGCCTTCTTTCTTTTTTTTTATTCTTTCTTTCTTTTTTTTTTTTTTTTGCGGTACCGAGGATTGAACCCAGGGGCGTTCTACCTCCGAGCTACACCCCAGCCCTATTTTTATCCTTTATTGAAACCGGGTCTCACGAAGTTGCGGAGGGCCTCACTAAGTAGCTGAGGCTGGCCGCGAACCCCCGGATCCTCCAGTCTCTGCCTCCTAAGTACTGGGATTACAAGTGCCACCACGCCCGCCTGCCAGGTGCCTTCTTTCAAGTGCCCCATTTAATCCTCAACACTCCCTAGAGAGTTCCCACTACCCTCACTGTGCCGATGAGAAAACGGGGTTCCCGGAGGCCAAGTAACTTGCCCACAGTATCATCCCCCAGCCAGTAAATGGCGAAGTTAGATTTGGGTCCGAACCCTGCACAACGGAGAGGAGCGCAGGCCCAGAGACCCACAGCTAACAGGTCAACTGGCTGGGTGACCTGGGGCGCATTGCTTCTCCTCTGTGGGCTCAGCCCCATCATCTGTCAAATGAAGGGGTGCTCTTGGCCCTTCCAGGCCTGAGATTCTACGATTGTGGCAATCTCTGCATCAGCAACCCCAGGGCACACTCAGAAAAAGGTCACAGCCCATTTGCCCCTCTGGGCCCAGAGGCTGGTTTCCCAAGGCCCCTGGAAACCCCCAGGAAGAGCGGCCCACCCCCTCCTGGGTTTATCCACCTTCTGGGACCTAGCTGCATACCCCCACTGTCCCTAGTCTGGCAGAGCTCTGTGCTAGGCCCTCCACATGGGCTTCATGGGGATATCTCTAGCCCCACCCCAGCCTCAACATGACCATTGACAAGACTCCCCCACTTCTCTGGATAGCCTAGCCTCTCCCCTGTAGTCAGGTAAGGTGTAGGGAGAGCCGTCGGTTCCAGCTCCACCACTAACTTGCTGATTTCCCTTGGGGAAATGCCTACCCTTCTCTGTTCTCTTCCAGGACTGAGCTTTGGGGGAGGCAGAGCAAGGGGTTGCTTTTGTATGAGGTTCAGGACAAGGGAAAGAAAAGGAGAAAAATAAGGCCCAACCTGCTCATCTGCTCTCTTCCATCAGGGGTCAGAGGTCAAGATCAAGCCTCCAGCTCTGGAGAATGGTCCCGGGATGTTCTGCTACCAGCCTCCCTTGCAGCATATGTACTGCACCTCCCAGCCCCCCTTCCACCAGGTGGGTCTGGGGCACACGGGCATGCCTCTCAGAGGTCTCAGGATAGTATGTGGGTGTGCGGTGTGGTGCACAGATGTGTATGTGTGTGCACACCTGGATGAACAGGTGAAGGCAACAGGGCCCTGAACTTCAGGGTGGGCCACCCAGGGCGAGGGGCAGTGGGTAACGGGGAGGGAAGCAATTGCCCTTCTCTAGGGGCAGGCAGGATTCGTTTGAACCCCTGGTAGGGCCTGAGAGGTCTCAAACAAGAGAACGGGGCTGAGAGTGAGACAGGGCCATGATGTGAACCAAGAAGGGAGGGAGTTGGAGAGCCGCCCCACACAAAGACGGGGAGAGAGAAAAGGAGTGTGTGGCATGACAGACAAGGCCAAGCCAGGCAGGAAACAGTGGGGTCCCTGCTAGGTCTAGGGGGTGTCTTGCTGTGTGACCATAGCCTTGAATTTCCTTTCAGCCTCGAGAGGGTGGGCACCACATATAGGGTTTGAGGGCCTCCCCACCTGGAGGGCTCCAAGTCCTCATCCTTCTGGTCCTTTCCACTGCCCAGCTTCGGCCCCTCCCAAATGTACGGGATGCCTAGTAATTGCCCCACACTGGCAAGAGATGGAGGTTTTTAAAAGGAGAAAGAAAAGATCCCCAGAGCAGCCAGGCAGCTCCCTGGAGTCACCGGGCAAGACGGAGCAAGTGGCTGCCCAGCGCCCGGCTCCATCCACCTGCAGCCTGGCACAGAGACAGGCCCTGCCTGTGGAGCAGGTTCCACTCCTGGTCTCTGGCATTGGCTCTGATCTCAGCCCAGCCGGGAGGCAGGCAGGGGAGGAGGGGGAGCTGGCCGTCTGCTCTGTTGGGGAAAGACATAGAGGAAAGCAAGGGGATCCGTGGCATGGAGGATGCCCTCTCTCTCTTCTTGAGGGGCCTGGCTGCAATGGCCAACGCCATCCCGAGACTCCAGGTCTCACCGAGGGTAGGGGATGTCCCTGAGTCAGCCTGTCCTATCGAGACGGAGCCACTGCAGGACAAAGGAGCAATCGGACCTTCAATGGCCTCACCATGCCTGGCCCTGCTTTGATGCCGTCTGCACCCTTCCTCAGTCAAGATGGCCGCACCCAGGGCTTTATGGTGCCTGCAGAGAGAATGACTCAGGCACTGTCTCTCGGTGACCTGGAAAGAGCACTCCAGCCCGGAGCAGCTGGGGGAGTCAGAGTCTCCTGCCCCCCTACCCCATAAAACACCATCCCTGGCACCGCAGCCACTCCCTTTGCCGTAAAACCACCTCCTACCCCCACCTGCCCACCACCATGACCAGCTCTTTCAAAGAGCCACTGAAACTCGTAAAAGGTGGCAGTGCCCAGCAAACGCCCAGACTGGACATCCCACTTCCGGCCCAGCACTCAGGGAGAGGCTCAAGCAGCCAGGGGTATCTGCCTGGAAA
Organism: Glis glis; assembly: GCA_004027185.1. NCBI lineage: Eukaryota > Metazoa > Chordata > Mammalia > Rodentia > Gliridae > Glis > Glis glis. The sequence continues at coordinate 11,684 of PVJS01032368.1, read as the reverse complement.
GAGACAGGGACCATGTGCTGCTCCTGGTTCTCTCCAGCCCAGCCAGGATTCATCCCATCACCATGGCAACCAGAGTACCTAAAGGGCTGAGAGGAAGGAGCGGGAGGAAGGGAACTTAGAGTCCTCTGAGATCCTGAGTTCCAGAATGTAGATCTGGCCGGGCATGGTGGCGCACGCTTGTAATCCCAGTACTTGGGAGGCTGAGACTGGAGGATCCGGGTTTGCGGCCAGCCTCAGCTACTTAGTGAGGCCCTCCGCAACTTAGTGAGACCCTGTTTCCAAATAAAGACTAAAATATAGGACTGGGGGTGTAGCTCGGAGGTAGAACGTCCCTGGGTTCAATCCCCGATACCACAAAAAAAAAAAAAAGAATGTAGATCTGTTCCCAGGCCCTTGAATGTCCACACTGCTGGCCGCCCCTGAGATAGCTCTGCCCTGGGGACGGTGGAGAGGAGAATCTGGCTTCAGTCCTTCTTTGGATGTACATGAATTGAGGAGGGAAGTTCCCCCTTGGAAAGGCCAGTTACCATAGCAACCACTCTGCCCTCTTTGACCTCTACAGTACACGCCTGGTGGCGGCAGCTACCCTGTACCCTACCTGGGCTCCTCTCACTATCCATACCAGCGGATCGCACCCCAGGCCAGCGCTGATGGGCACCAGCCACTCTTCCCCAAGCCCATCTACTCCTACAGGTACACCTCCCAGTATCCCTGGGGTGAGAAAAGGAGGGGTGAGAGGGCCCCTGGGGAAACCGAGGTATGGAATTCTCCATGTGCAAGGGTAGTGGCAGGGGGTGGAAGTTATTATACCAGTGGGCTGCCAAAGGATGCTGGAAGCTGGGCATGGTGGTGCATGCCTGAAATCCCAGTACCTGAGAGGCTGAGACAGAAGGATCACAGGTTCGAAGCCAGCCTCCGCAACTTAGTGAGGTCCCCTACATCTTAGTGAGGCCCTGTTTCAAAATTAAAAATAAGAGCCGGGTGTGGTGGCGCTCGCTTGTAATCCCAGTATTTGGGAGGCTGAGATAGGAGGATCACAGGTTGGTGGCCAGCCTCAGCTACTTAGTGAGACCCTGTTTCAAAAATAAAGAACAAAAAATAGGGCTGGGGGTGTAGCTTGGAGGTAGAATGTCCCTGGGTTCAATCCCTAGTGCCACAAAAATAAATAAATAAATAAATAAATAATAAAAAATAAATATAAAATAGGGCTTGGAGCTGGGCGTGGTGGCGCACGCTTGTAATCCCAGTACTTTGGGAGGCGGAGACCGGAGGATCTGGGTTCGTGGCCAGCCTCAGCTCTCTCTCTCTCTCTCTCTCTCTCTCTCTCTCTCTCTCTCTCCCCCTGTCTCTCTCTCTCTCTCTCTCTCTACTTAGTGAGGCCCTCCGCAACTTCGTGAGACCCGGTCTCAAAATAAAGTATAAAAAATAGGGCTGGGGGCATAGCGTGGAGGTAGAATGCCCCTGTGTTCAATCCCCAGTACCAAAAAATAAAATAAAATAAAATAGGGCTTGGGATATAGCTCAGAGGTAGAATGGTCCTGGGTTCAATCCTCAATAACCAACACACACACACACACACACACACACACACACACACACGCAGGTGCTGGAGAGAAGATCCCAGCATGGGTGCAGGGGGTAGACTGGTTCACCTCTGACCCCTCGTCTATCCCTGGGGAGTCATGTCTCTGGTTCAGCCAGGCAGATAGTGATGTTATGGGTGAGCCTGCTGATTGTCTATCCTCCTGGGGCCCAGGACCTGGAACTGGAGTTTAGAGGGATAGTGGCCATCTTCCCTCCATCCCCAGACACAAAGAGAAACCCCACTCCTAAGCTCTACTGGAAATAAATGAAGGATGAGGATTTCAGATGTAGCTCAGTTATCTACCACCTGCCTGTTCTAGTGGGACTTGTCTGGGGTTGGGGTGTTAGGTGCCAGCAGCGCCCAGCCTGCTTGGGGGACCCCTTCCTTCTGTCCTCTTGTTCATCCAATCATCAGTGACGCCTGGCCTATAGTGCCGGGCTCCAGGGAGAGGTCAGGTCCTCAGCTAATCTGAGCTCAGGAGAAGGAAGGGGAACTCAGACATTAGCCAGGAGCACAGAGGGGTTTGCAGAAAGGAACCCACACAGGACCGGGTTCAAGACCAGCTGCTGGAATTTACTAGCTGTGAAACTCAGGCAAGTTATTTAATCTCTCTGAGCCTCTGTTTACTCATCTGGGGAAAAGACAAAAGAAAATGGTCAGGGAACAGCAAGTCGGGCTGTTGGAAGGATTAAGTAAGAGAATGTAGGAGATCCAGTGCCTGGAACATTGCAGAGGGTCCAGAAACCTTCCTCCCCTTCCTCCCCTTCCTCCCCTTCCTCCCCTTCCTCCCCTTCCTCCCCTCCCTCCTCTCCCTCCTCTTCCTCCCCTCCCTCCTCGCCAGCATCCACACAGCTGGACCTGATGGTAATGACAGCTTCCATGTAATGAGTGCCTTCTGTGTGTGAGGCGTCACCCCTCATCCTCACAACTCTGAGTAGCTATTACTTTTTTCAATTCAGAGCCGAAGAAACGGGGGCTCAGAGAGGTTAAGGCACTTGCTCAAGGTCACACAGCTAGGCATGGCTAAGTCAGAGGGCAACTCTAGTTTCTCAGACTCCACAAGACCCCCGTATGTCTGTAATTCCTGATGTTGTTGGACACTTTCTCATCCCATCTCCTTTCAACCCTAGCCTCACAGAGCCTCTCAACAGAGGGGAAGTTCTGGGTGGGGGGCTCAAGACCTGGTCAAACGGTTCAGAGTTGCCGGGTGTGGTGGCACATGCCTGTAATCCCAGTATTTGAGAGGCTGACAGGAGGATCACAGGTTTGTAGCCAGCCTCAGCAACTTAGCAAGGCCCTCCACAACTTAGTGAGACCCTGTTTCAAAATAAAAAAAAATTTAAAAATAGGGCTGGGGGTGTAGCTCAGAGGTAGAATGCCTCTGAGATCAATCCCCAGTCCACAAAAATTAAATAAATAAATAAAATAAAAAGGGCTGGGATGTAGCTCATAGGTAGAATGCCGTTGGGTTCAATCCCCAGTACCACAAAATAATAAATAAATAAATAAATAATAAAATAGGGCTGGAGTGTAGCTCAGATATAGAATGCCCCTGGATTCAATCTCTAGTAACACACACACACACACACACACACACACACACAACACACACACACACACACACACATACACACACACAAAGGTTCAGACTCTCAGGGGCTCTCTGTGTTTCAGCATCCTCATCTTCATGGCCCTTAAGAACAGCAAGACTGGAAGCCTTCCTGTCAGCGAGATCTACAATTTTATGACGGAGCACTTCCCTTACTTCAAGGTAAGTCCAAGACCCATCCCTAAGAAGCCAGGCATGATTGTGCATGCTTATAGTCCCAGCACTTGGGAAGCTGAGACAGGAGGATCTCAGTTTAGCTCAGAGGTAGAATGCCCCTGGGTTCAATTCCTAGTACCCCCCCCAAAAAAAAAAGCCGGGCGTGGTGGCACATACCTGTAATCCTAGTACTTGAGAGGCTGAGACAGGAGGATCACAGGTTCGCGGCCAGCCTCAGCAACTTAAGCCCTCGCAACTTCGTGAGACCCTGTTTCAAAATAAAAAATAAAATAGGGCTGGGCTAGGGCTGTAGCTCAGAGGTAGACTATCTCTGGGTTTAATTCCCAGTACCAGCTGGGCGTGGTGGCGCACGCTTGTAATCCCAGTACTTGGGAGGCTGAGACCAGAGGATCCGGGTTTGTGGCCAGCCTCAGCTACTTAGTGAGGCCCTCCACAACTTAGTGAGACCTTGTTTCAAAATAAAGAACAAAAAATAGGGCTGGGGGTGTAGCTCGGAGGTAGAATGCCCCTGGGTTCAATCCCCAGATCTGCAAAAAAAAAAAAAAAATTCCTAGTACCACACACACACACACACAAAAGACCCATCCATACCCCCCACCCCAAGTCCTAGATGAGCCAGGCCTGCCTGGAGCCAGAGGGTCTAGCCCAGAGTTGAGAGAGAGAAATAAGAATGATATCCAGAAAAGGGTTCACTCTTAACCCGCTTTCCTTTGTCCTAAAGAGTGACTTTATGTGGAGAACAGAGAGCTCAAGCCATTCACCTCGGGTTACACAGCAGGCTAGAGCCAGATCTGCTGGGGGAAGGTGGAGGTATGGGTCCTGATAGGCTTCTCATCCCAAGTGGGGAGAGAAAATCGGGGAAGAAATGCGAGCCTGTCCCCACCCTTACCCCAGCATGCTGTGGGGCTGGTTGAATTCTTGTAGGAGCTGGTCAGCCAAGGTGACAAGGGATGCAGGGGACCAAGATTTGGGATCTACTTCTGTGAGATCTACTTCTGTGGGCGGCAGTCTCAGCTGCAGTTCTGCCAGAAAGTGGGGTGCAAGCTTCACAGTCTTTGGGTGTCCCGGGGAATTGGCTGGTTCACCTGACTCTGCCCCCCCACTCCTTGTGCAGGATCTAGTTCCTAATCATCCATAGAAGAGGCTATTGGGAGCTTTCCCAAATCACTCCCTAGAGGCAGGACAGATGCCCTTACCCAGCTGGGTAAACATATCAGAGAGAGCTGTCCAAGCCAGGTGCAGTGGCACACATCTATAATCCCAATACTTGGGAGGCCGAGACAGGAGGATCACAGGTTCAAGGCCAGCCTCAGCAACTTAGACCCTCAGCAATTTAGTGAGTCACTGTTTCAAAAAAAATTTTTTTTGTGTGTGTATGATCCTGGGGATTGAACCCAGAGACATTCTACCTGTGAGCTACACCCCCAGCCCTATTTTATTTCTTATTTGGAAATAGGGTCTCACTAGGTTAATGAGAGTCTCACTACTTGCTGAAGCTGTCCTCGAACCTGTTATCCTCCTGTCTCAGCCTCCCAAGTACTGGGATTACAGGTGTGTGCCACCACACCCAGCTTCAAAATTAAAAAAAAAAAAATTAAAGCCAGGAATGGTGGCGTACACTTGTAATCCTAATACTTGGGAGACTGAGACAGGAGGATGGCAGGTTCAAAGTCAGCCTTGGCAACTTAGCGAGGCTCTCAGCAACCTAGTGAGACCCTGTTTCCAAATAAGAAATAAAATCGGGCTGGGGGTGTAGCTCAGAGGCAGATTGCCTCTGGGTTCAATCCCCATTACCAAAAAGAGAGAGAGAGAGAGAGAGAGAGAGAGTAGTTCATTCACCCAACGTCACACAGCAGGTGCATCAGTTGCTGGGTCAGGCAGGTTGGCTTCCCACGCAACCCTCTCCCCTTGATGCTCCTCCAGACCCTCCCGCAAACACCCCTTCTCCTGGGGTGGGTGTGGGAGAGAACGGAGCGTCTGAGAATTGCCTTCAAGACCTGCACCCTGCTGGATATGATCTCATCTGCTAGCCAGGCAGAGGGCAGGATGAGGCCCAGATAATCCAGAATGCAGCTCCACCTGCCAGGAGCTGATTCCTGCCCCTTCCATCTACCCAGTTGTCCTGCCTGGGGATAATTTGCAGCTGATGTTCATACAAGTTTGTACTTGCTGAGCTGCCGTCAGATGGGGAGTGGGCGAGAGGGTCAGAGTGGCTCAGCCAGGAATGGAAAAGAATGTTGATCCGCCAGAGGTTCTGGAAGGAAGAAGAAGGGAAGAGAGGTATCAAAGCCTGCATCCAGGGTGGCCCCCGCACCCCAGCAGGTAGAGGGCCCAACTCTCCAGAGGCCAGAGAAAAGGAAATGAGGGCCTGCCTCCTCCTCTGGGCCTCCCTCCCTGCCTACTCTGCCTGGCCCCCAGCCCCTCCCTGCATCTCATCTTCCTGGCTTAATTATTTTTCCTGGGAGCCGTGTAATCCCTGTTTTATGGGGATGAAGAGTGAAGAGGTCTAACAGCTTTTTTTGGTTGTTGTTCTCAACCAGTTGCATCACTCCCTCATTCCTGAGTTTACATTTGACTTCAGAGAGGGAACGACCGTGAGGGTTCCCTCGCCAGGCCCAGATGGTGAGGCGGCCCCGTGGGATGACCTGGGCAGGGCCCTTGGTTAGGGCACACAGTTGAAGTCTGGGCTCTGTCACCGCCTCCTTGTGTGATCCAGGGCTAGGCCCTTTCTTCTCTGGACCTCAGTGTCCCAGTCTGTAAAATGGTCAGGTTGGACCAGTCAGTGCATAGATTCTTTCTCACTTGGACGGTTCCCCTCTGACTCAACTAAGGACTTAGTTGGAAGATCCCCTACCTTCTCCATCTCTCACTCACCATTTGAAGGTCATTTTTTTCTGGGCAAGGACAGACTGGACTGTGGGGTAGGCAGCACTCATACCCCCAGACAGCTGATGTGGGCATCCTATAGCCCCATGAGTCAGGGATGAGGGACCGGGGAAGTGGCCGGCCACTGGACATAATTGTTAGTGCTGACCATCCATCTTCCAAACAGGAAGTGGCTGGGGTGGGGGCTGCCCTGGCATCCCAAAGTCACAGATTTATGGGGCCATAAAAGACGCTAGTGCCCATTAACTCCGCCCATGGGACAACGTAGACTTAACTCCTAGTGGATACTGTTGCGAGAGTCAAAGGCTGGTCTGGTGGTTCACAAAACCTTCCTGGTGACCCTGGGAACCCCGGGGGGTCATCTCAACCAGCCCCCAGCCCCTGGGCCAGTTGTCCCCAAGAAAGCTCCAGCAGCTGCTGCCAACAACTTGTAGTGACGCTGGCATCGGGTTCTGCTGGGCATGACTCAGCTTGACTGCTCCCCCGGGCAAGTGAGCCGGGGAGGGAGTGGCCGCCCCTCATTAACCAGAAAATAGGGGCCAAAAGGAAGAGGGGTCCTGGGACCAGGGCAAAGGAGCCCCGCCAGCCAGAGTGGAGGCTCTCCCCACAGTCAGCCATATTGGGCTCAGGGCCTGCACAGAGGCTGAACGGAGCTGGAGGTGGGGGGCAGGAGGCCCCCTGCACCCCCGCCACCACCTCTCACCCAACTGAGTCAGCCTAATGGTTTTTACAACCCTCCCTGGGCACAATTACTGCACTGGTGGCATGACCGGGCCTCCTAATGGGTGTTTATTCTGTTGGCACGAGCACCCCCTGCCTGAGGGCTGGCCTCTCCACCAGGGCACGCCCCCCCCGGGCACACTCATGCAAACACACACCCACACACTCAGACAATCGAGGCTACGCGCACACACACCCAGAGAGACTTTCTCACACATAGACAGCCTCCAAGACACATGCATCCTCACCCTTGGGAACTCCCAGACCTGTACCAAAAGATACCACTCATACCAGGAGACATACTGAGGGATGAAGACACGTGCATACACACTGTGCCCTCACCCCCGTGCACCAACACCCAGGTTACACTCAAACACATGTGCAACAGGTGCACAAACCCAAACACTCACCAACCTCATGTATCTCTCTTTCTTTTTTTTTCTTCTTCCTTTTTTTTTTTTTTTTGCGGTACCAGGGATTGAATCCAGGGGCGTTCTACCTCTGAGTTACACCCCCAGCCCTATTTTTTATCCTTTATTTTGAAACCAGGTCTCACGAAGTTGCGGAGGGCCTCACTAAGTAGCTGAGGCTGGCCGCGAACCAGGATCCTCCGGTCTCCGCCTCCCAAGTACTAGGATTACAAGCGTGCGCCACCATGCCCAGCCCTTTTTTTTTTTTTTGGTACTGTAGATTATTAAACCCAAGAGCATTCTACCTCTGCGCTATACTCCCAGCTCTTTTTATTTTTTATTTTGAAACAGGGTCTCGCTAAGTTGCTAAGACTAGCCTCAAACCTCTGATCTTCCTGTCTCAGCCTCTCAAGTATTAGAATTACAGGTGTGCATCACCATGCCTGGATCACCTGTCTTTCTTTTCTCCTTAGTTTGTCCCAAAGGGTATGAGGATGACCAGGAGAAAAGCCTTCTGCAGCCTCCCCTAAGACCCTCCTTGTGTGTGTGTGTGTGTGTGTGTGTGTGTGTGTGTGTGTGTATGTGTGTGGTATTGCAGATTGAGCCCAGGGGTGTTCTTCCTCTGAGCTACAACCCCAGTCCAATTTTATTTTTATTTTTTTTTATTTATTTATTTATTTATTTATTTATTTATTTATTTATTTTGTGGTACCAGGGATTGAACCCAGGGGCATTCTACCTCTGAGCTACACCCTCAGCCCTATTTTTTATTCTTTATTTTTGAAACAGGGTCCCACTAAGTTGTGGAGGGCCTCACTAAGTAGCTGAGGCTGGCCGCGAACCTGCGATCCTCCTGTCTCAGCCTTCCAAGTACTGGGATTACAAGCATGCGCCACCACGCCTGGTTATTTTTTAGTTTGAAACAGGGTTTCACTAAGTTGCTGAACGTCTCACTACTGGCCTCAAACCTGTGATCATCCTGTCTCAGTCTCCCAAGTACTGGAATCACAGGCATGTGTCACTGCACCCAGCCAAATTCCCTCTTTAAAGCTGGCACAGGGGCCGGGCGTGGTGGCGCACGCTTGTAATCCCAGTACTTTGGGAGGCAGAGACTGGAGGATCCGGGTTCGCGGCCAACCTCAGCTCTCTCTCTCTCTCTCTCTCTCTCTCTCTCTCTCTCCTTAGTGAGGCCCTCCGCAACTTCGTGAGACCCGGTTTCAAAATAAAGTATAAAAAATAGGGCCGGGGGTGTAGCACGGAGGTAGAACGCCCCTGGGTTCAATCCCCAGTACCGCAAAAAAAAAAAAAAAAAAAAAAATTTGGCACACAGGAGTCCTCAGAGTTGTGAGCTCCCTTTCCGCAGCGAGGCAGGCATAGGCCCAAAGGCCCAGTGGGGCAGAGTCCCACTGCAGTGGGGACATGGGTCAGGAAGCCTTCCTTTAGGAAGCCTAAATTCCTCTGAAGGATCCTGCCAATAGTAGGGATAAAGGCAGATTTTAGGTGAAAATAGCATTGTGGTCAAGGTCTCTGCACCCCCCTTCTCCACCACTGAAGGGCACCGAGCATGTACTGGGTACTAAGGAGGACGATGACTCCCAGGGCAGAGCGCAGTTCTGCATCAGAGAGGGTGAAGAAGTGTTCTAGAGCTCAGACCTGGGGCCAATTCTTGCTGCCTGGGCCCAGGCTGAGTTCTTGCTTTGCTCTGCTCGGGCAGACGGCGCCTGATGGCTGGAAGAATTCTGTCCGCCACAACCTGTCCCTCAACAAGTGCTTTGAGAAGGTGGAGAACAAATCCGGAAGTTCCTCTCGCAAGGGCTGCTTATGGGCCCTCAATCCCGCCAAGATCGACAAGATGCAGGAGGAGCTGCAGAAGTGGAAGAGGAAGGACCCCATTGCTGTGCGCAAAAGCATGGCCAAACCGGGTGAGGCTGGCGGAGCCACACAAGGGAGGGCCCAGGGGACTCATGATCCAGAAAGTACTGGGACAGGGTCTGAGGGAGGGTTCCAAGGCTGGGAGGAGAAAGATCTCATGCCGTTCCTTCTCTCTTGGGCCTTTTCAGAAGAGCTGGACAGCCTCATTGGAGACAAGAGGGAGAAGTTGGGCTCCCCAATGCTGGGCTGTCCTCCCCCCGGGCTGGCAGGCTCGGGCCCCATCCGTCCCCTGGCACCTCCAGCTGGGCTCCCACAGCCACTGCACTCAATCCACCCAGCTCCGGGCCCCATTCCTGGCAAGAACCCCCTGCAGGACCTACTGGGGGGGCACGCGCCCTCCTGCTACGGGCAGACATACCCACACCTCTCATCTGGCCTGGCGCCTCCCGGACACCCGCAGCCATTGTTCCCACAGCCAGATGGGCACCTCGAGCTGCGGGCCCAGCCAGGCACCCCTCAGGACTCACCTCTGCCTGCCCACACCCCACCCAGCCACAGCGCCAAGCTGCTGGCTGAGCCTTCCCCAGCCAGGACCGTGCCTGACACCCTCCTGCCAGACGGAGACCTCAGTACTGACCTGGATGCCATCAACCCCTCTCTCACCGACTTCGACTTCCAGGGTGAGCTGGGGGTGGGAACGGGGAGGTGGGACAGAACTGGAGAGGTACTCCTGGTAGTGTGGACCGCCCTCTCCAAGTCTCCAGGCTCCTGCCACCAGCTAGCTACTGGGTTTCTAGTCATCCAAAGCAGAGAGCCAGGGGTGGGTGTCAAGCTTCCCACTAGCTCCCCGCCATCCACAGCACAGAGCGATTTGCCTCCTCCTGGGGCACTGAACCTGTCCCAATTGACCCTGTCATCAAACCACTCTCAGCTCTGGCAAGGTTGGCAAGGGTTCTGCATTTATCTCATATTTGATTGCAAGTGACTGATAGACTGAACAGTCCCAGAAGCATTTGCATTTTATCAAATTCACCCATTAATGCAGAAAGAGAGAGATCCTCTCTCTAGAGAAGAGTGGGACTTCAGAGCTGGGCAGATCCTGGAGGATTCACGGGTAGAAATCTAGGGAGAAAGCTGGGCGTGGTGGCGCACGCTTGTAATCCCAGTACTTGGGAGGCTGAGACCAGAGGATCCGGGTTCGCGGCCAGCTTCAGCTACTTAGTGAGGCCCTCCGCAACTTCGTGAGACCCGGTTTCAAAATAAAGAATAAAAAATAGGGCCAGGGGTGTAGCTCGGAGGTAGAACGCCCCTGGGTTCAATCCCCGGTACCACAAAAAAAAAAAAGAAGTCCAGGGAGAGGTCCTATCCGTTCCATTCCATCTTGCCTGCTCCATCTCTGCAATGAAGACAGCACCCCCCAACACACACACACACACACACACACACACACACACACACACACACACTCCCATCTAAACTGCTGTGCACTCCCAGGCCCTCGTACTGGCTATGAGAGGTTTGGAGTGGGCTGGTAAACCAGGCCTCAGACCCTTTGTGTATTGGGGTAGGAACATCCACAAGCAGGGGGAGGCAGCCGCACTTCAGAGAACTACCAATGTGATGGTCTGATGTCTTAGAGACAGGCACGGTGGTGCACACCTGTAATCTGAGTACCTGGGGGGCTGAGACTGAAGGATCAAAGGTTAGAGGCCCATCTCAGCAACTAAGTGAGACCCTCAGCAACTTAGTAAGACTCTGTTTTAAAATAAAAAGAACTAGGGGTGTACCTCTGAGGTATAATACCCCTGGGTTCAATTCCCAGTATTAATTAATTAATTTTAAAAAAAGCGCTAGGCGCCAGGTGTGGTGGCACATGCCTGTAATTCCAGTACTTGGGAGGCTGAGACAGGAGGATCACAGGTTCCAGACCAGCCTCAGCAACCTAGAGAAACCCTGTTTCAAAAAAAGGGGGGAGGGGGCTGGGCATGGTGGCGCACGCTTGTAATCCCAGTACTTGGGAGGTTGAGACAGGAGGATCCCAGGTTCATGGCCAGCCTCAGCTACTTAGTGAGGCCTCGCAACTTAGTGAGACCCCGTATCAAAATAAAGAATAAACTGGGTGTGGTGGCTCATGCCAGTACTTGGGAGGCTGAGACAGGAAAATCACAGGTTCAAGGACAGCCTCAGCGAGTAGTGAGACTCTTATCAACCTAGCAAGACTGTTTCCAAATAAGAAATAAAATCAGGCTGGGGTGTAGCTTGAAGGTAGAATGCCTCTGGGTTCAATTCCCAGTACCACACAAAAATAAAAAATAAAAATAAAAAATAAAATATAAGCCGGGTGTGGTGGCGCACACTTGTAATCTCAATACTTGGGAGGCTGAGACAGGAGGATCCAGGTTCGTGGCCAGCCTCAGCTACTTAG
>PVJS01032367.1:0-22816 GCA_004027185.1 Glis glis | reverse complement strand
GACTGAATTAGTGGTTGCTCCGATCCTAAGACTCCAGCTCTTAGACCGCTCGACCAGCTACTGGTTCCTCTGACTCTCCACGTGCAGTCAGAACCTGGGACTACATTGCTTCAAACTGTAAGCCCATCTGATAAATCCCTTTTTTCAAATATACTCATTCTGTGTATTCTGTTAATCTAGAGAACCCTGTCCAATACAGGATCTATACTCATACTGTGTTTTCTGACAGGCTTTAAAAACTCTAAAAACAAAGGGCTGTCCTGTGTGTAGCTAAGAAATCCTAAAAACAAGACTTAGTGTAACTTGGAGCCCTGGCTGGGTGACTTGGAGTTCTGACTGACAGAAGGCTGAGGGTCTAATGCCCTTGTAGATTATTGTGTGGAGCTTATCTTGTTCATTTTCCTCCAAGTTATCCCTATGAAGTTACTTTTGTATTAACACATTAGGACATCTTTGTTCTACTTGCCTATGTAAGCTGCTACATTCTTTTTTAATGTGCTTTTATTGGTGCATTATAGTTTCTTTACAATAACCCAATGAAGAGGGCATTATTATTTTTTACAGTTTGAAGATGAATCCAATGCTTGGAAAGTGGATTCTCAGACTTAGGACTGAGATAGTTCAGATTCTTGCTCTATTGCCTAATCTCTGAAACTCAGGTATCATGTTGTAAAAAGGAAAAACTAATGGCTGTATCATAAAGTTATTGTGATGATGAATGAGTGATTTAATGACTGGCATAATACAAGCATTTAGTTAATGTCAATTACTATTATAAGGCATAGATCTTGTATTCATAATTTAAGCCTATTTTCTCCTATCGCCTTTATAACATGGCTCCATAATTTATATCTCCTTCCATTCAAATTCCTTTTATTCGCTGAAATTTCAACTTTAAGTATACAAAGGTTTTTATCTACTCTATATTATAATATTATTGAATTCTGTGTCTGAGTATTATACTTGGCTATCTGAAAACAATTTTATTCTATTTCAATATATACAGTTTACTTTTGAGTTTTTGCTTCTTTTAGTATTATTCTTCAGTTTGTTCCGAATTTTTAGGATTGTCCCTGGAAGAATCACCTTTTCATTTGTGATGATGGACAAATGATGCCATCTTTAAATCTGGACACAAATACTAATTATTTTGGCAATAATTTTATAGTTTTCTCTGTGCAAACTTCCTAAAACACATATTAGTTGCAAAATGGGTGTCCTACCATAATACTGTATTTTCTTTTCTATTTCCTATCTCTGTTTTTTTTCCTTCTACTTTACAGGAGATAGTCTCAACATGACTATTTTGTAAGATTTATAAAATGTTTACTGATCTTTGACTATTGAATCTTTTTATATGCTTTTATTAGCATATTGTATTTATGCATCATAGTGAGGTTCAAAGTCATACAAACAAACATACACACAGATCTTTGTGTGTTTCCCTTCAGGTTCCACCCTGCTACCCACCATTCCCCACATGTAATGGCAAGATTGGTAGTGATACCTTCATACATAGACATAGCATAATTTAAACTGTTTTATTAATTGGTCCTTTTCCTCTCCAAACCTGTCTCCTCCCATCCCCTTCCACCAAATTTTATTCTTTATAGCTGAGTTAAATTCCATTGTGTTTGTGTGAATATATATAATATACATTTTCATTATCCATTAATCTGTTGATGAACAACAAGGATGGTTCCATAATTTGGCTATTGTGAATTGTGCTGCTATAAACATGGCTATTCATGTAACCCTATTGTATTCTGACTTCAATTCCTTTGGAGAGATACCAAGGAGTGGTATAGCTGGGTCATATGGTGGTTCAATTCCTAGTGTGTTGAATAATCTCCACACTGATCTCCATAGTGACTGTGCTAATTTTTAATCCTACCCACAGTGTATGAGAGTTTCTATTTTCCTACATCCTCCCCAGCATTTTTTATTGTATATATTCTTGATGATTGACATTTTAACTGGAGTTATTTAGAACTTCAGCATAGTTTTGATTTACATTTCCCTGATTGCTAATGATGTTGAACATTTTTTCATATATTTATTGGCCATTTGTATTTCTTCTTTTTTGTAGTCCTTTGGTTTTATTTTCTGAGATAAAAAGTATAGACATAAATGTTTTAGTCTTCTTAGTGATATAATTTTAAATAACTTATCAAATGGCTTGTTTCTTGTTTCCTGATTATCAATATTCATCAATGTCAGTCAGTCTTGATTAATTTTTTTTTGTGATACCGTGGATTGAACCCAGGGGTGTTCTACCTCTGTGCTACACCCCCAGCCCTGTTTTTTTATACTTTATTTTGAAACTGGGTCTCACGAAGTTGTGGAGGGCCTCACTAGGTAGAGAGAGAGAGAGAGAGACAGGGAGAGAGAAAGAGAGAGAGAGCTGAGGCTGGCTGTGAACCCAGATCCTCTGGTCTCCGCCTCCCAAAGTACTGGGATTACAAGGGTGTGCCACCACGCCCGGCTAGTCTTGATTAATTGGTTGAAATTTTCAGAGTGTAATAAGCAACTTTTGTGAACCTTTCCCAAATACCTGAGAATCATAATCATCACAGAAATAATTTATTCTTTCATTAAAAATCTCTGGAAAGTAGTAGTCCTGTTTGTTCATTGATAACAGGACAGGGAGCAGTATCATAGAGGGTTAATCCATGTAAATTGGATTCTCTGAAAATCATGAATGTAAGTCAGGAAAAAAAACAAAGAAGGAAAATGACATAGACCATTCTGCTGCAGTAGTGACCGTGTGAAGCACATAACCTTTGTCCTCAGGGTTCCAGTGGAGTTTCTGTACTAAATTGGTACAAATCACCACTGTACAAAATTGATGAGCAGGTCAGAAATTTGCCACAAGAGAAAGTCCTAAATAACTCATTGTATTCCAAATACAAGGCCAGCCTTATTTAATTTGATGATAAGGTTCTCTTCAAGATTCAGGGCATGAACTTGCTTATAATGAACAAAAATGGTAACAATGCATAAAACAAGCATTTTTCTGGAGTTACTGTGCCAGTGTCACTGATATAAGGCAAAGCAGGGTCAACATGGTGGAGTGTTATTGCAGCAATATATGAAAATAAGAAAGCAGCAGATGTCCAAATTACAAGGGTTGAAGGAAGGAAACGGAGGCCTTGCTGAAACCACCACATTTCAAATGGGACTTCTGTTACACAAGTTCAAAAAATTACAGTCTTCCTAACTGCCAAAACCTGCACCTTTTGCAAATCCTGAAATCTGGCTGACCCCACCAACATGGGCTGGGGCAGCTGACCAGCCAGTGTCATGGAGATATGGCAGGGGCCTGGGACATGCTCCTGAGCAGCAGCCAGCCCAGGGCATGCCCACACCACTTGTAGTTCTTCTTTTGATAAAAGTCTATTCAGTTAAATGGCCCACTTTTTGATTGGGTCACTTTTAGTGTTTTTAAATATTCTAGATAATAGTCCTTTATCAGAGGAATAGCTGACAAAAATTTTCTCTCATTTTGTAAGTTCTCTTCAGACCCTCGATGGTTTCCTTTGCTTCACAGAAGCTTTTTAATTTGATGCCTTTCCATTTATTAATTCTCAGTTTTATTTCCTGAGCTATTCCTGGGCCTACTGAGGAAGTCTCTGTCTTCATTGAGTTTGAGACATGAAATGCCTATTGAAATTCTGCATGTTTGTGTGTATGAGTGGAGAAGGAATCATGTTGAAAGACATATTTCTCTTGCAATGAAGTTTTTTGTTTAGAATTATTTATGTCTGCACATTTTCATTTGTGTGTGTGGTTATTATTGTTCATTTCACTCATTGTAGGTCACTCACTTTCTACATATCTGGCTACTTTCATACTGATAACTGATCGGAAAAATACAATGAGAACTACAAATTTTAACTTATTGTTTTATTTACTTCCCTGATTTTCAGAATAGTTTTTCACTCTCACTCAACTAACACTGATGTTCCTGAAAGAGTGATTGTTAAGTAGATAGGCAGATATGAGCAAGGAGATAAAAAGAGGAGAAATAACGCTCAATCCACTTGGAGTAAAAGATTATTCTAACTCAGATGATAGGGAATCCCTCTGATAACCAACCTCCTCCATGACCAGTTACTACCTTCTCAAATATAAAGGGAACAAGGAGTGTGACCTGGCTAGGGGACGACCATGTGGAAGACCCCAGGTCACCCCTTCTCTTGGGGTAGTCCACTCAATAGTCTCCAAAGTATATTTTCACTTTACTAAATAAAATTTTTATGTTTATTCTAGCTGTGTCTCTCAACTGAAATTTTTCTTTAAGGAAGACAAGAACTGAGGAATCACTGCCTGGTAAAAGGTTCATTTTGACTCAAATTTTCCTGACAATAATATTCATTTATTACTTTGTCAGAAGGGGATAGTTAGATGTCTATTTTACTTTGGGGGTGATTCTTAAACAATAATTCCTCCTTCATTACAGTCTTGTCAACCAACTATTAAACCTTCCACATTGAAGTACCTAGTGCCACTATTGCAGAAAACATTCAGTGATGGATTCTTAGTACAGTAGATTGCTTCTTGTCATCCTTTCTTGCAGAGAAAACTGGTTCATTTAACCCACATACTTCATACTCTCTCCAGAAAAGATGTCACCTTTTACCTGATGTCATGTCCTCTTTAGTATTCTGTAGAGTTATGGGTTTACACAGTTTTTATAATTTTCTTACTGTCATTTCCAATCATAAGAATCATAGAGAAGCATATGTGTCTAGAACTTCATGTTTAATAATACCCCTTCATTCTTGACTTTTGTCTTGGTGAAATCTTTTATTCTCCCACAAAACATAACCAAGTGCAATGATCTCTTTCAAGCAATTTTCTCTGTGACTTAATTATACTTAGAAAACTCATATCTTTACTGAAATTTCCTTTTTTTTGGTTTCCATTCATATACTTTAGATTCATTTCTGCTTGTCTTCATATGTATGATATGCTCAGTATCAAACCCAGAATTTTGGACATACTAAGCATGTATTTTTACCACTGAGGTACATTTGCAGCCCTCTGATTATATCCTAAATTTATTGACAAGACAGAGGTGGGAAGACTTAAGAATATTTGTAACTCCAGTATTTCTGTTATATGCTATTTTTGTAAAACTCCATGAAGACTTGGTCTTCCAAACCTTCAATTTCAGCCTAATTTCCCAAGGGAAGAAAATTATTACTTTATATGCATTGTGTTCTGAATTCAGTCAGATAAGGCTTAAAGACATGTTTCATAATGATTTTTCTATAGTTTTCCCCATTCCTTTGATTCCAAAATAACTCTATCTCATTTGTAATGATGCTGACAGTGAGAAAATCTTTCATCTCAATAAGATACAAGCTTAGGTATAAAAACAAATAAATTATATCATTTTCTTTCATGAGAGAAAAATTTAAATCTATCCTGAGCTATAAAGAAAAAATATAGGCCATTTTAATGCTGAAAATATACTACAATAACAAGAAAATGTGTATTCATAAAAAAGGAAGAATTTGAATTCCTGTACAACTCTACCTACTACTTCATAGATGACAATATTTGTCCTAAAATATCGTCTCAATATTATTGCTGTCTCTCAAACTGAGAAATCTGTGGGGAGTGTGCAGAAAACAAGGTGAAGAAAATAACCTTAGAATAGCAAACCAACCTTAGAATCAAGATTATTTTACATTGCAATGTGTATGTGTTTGTTTTAAAACAGTTTATGAAAAATTTTTAAATAGAGATCTTTTAGAAAGTTTTCAGTTAATTTCCTCACGTATAAACTTATTCTGACATATTCAATATCTGACAGAAATTTAATTATAGATATAAAATGTAGTTAACTTGTTTAAGATTTCTATTTACATACATAAAATGACCAAATTAGAAATAAATGAAACAGTATCTAGATTCAATTATCCCATAGAAAACATATGATTTTGCTTTAATTTTATGACACATTAAGAATAATCACATATTTAAATTTTTATTGAAATAAAAACTATACTACAGAACATCCTATTGAGCTCAGTTTGTCATTTGACCTTGTTCTGTTGATAACTAGAAGTTTATAGATAAGATAGAATAATATTTGAAGCATAAAAGGAAAAATATTCTGAGAAATGTGTCAAAGATCATATTAGATGCTTTATTTGTAGGATAATGGAATTTTTTGCTACATTTATTATCTTTTATTTATGTAATTTTGCATGGTACTAGTCTTCAAAGACAAACTTGCAATAAAGAAGAATCTTAGAAGTGGTGATTCATCAGTAGAAACATGCACACCTAACACCTAGGTCTTAGCTTCAACAACATTCTCCAATAAAAGAAACTGGAGCTTTTTAGATAAACAGCTATTTTTCAGTAATGGAACAAAAGGAAAAAACATGGAAGTGTTTAAAAAGGAGCACATCAAAGATAGCCAACTTGGGTGTAGCTCAGTTGTAGAGTTCATGCTTAGCATGCACAGAACCCTGTGTTCAATTCTGAAGAAATAAAGAGAAAATAACAGGAGCCAACTTGAAAGATTGCATAAGGGAAAAAGTTATAAATATTTGAGTAAGAAAATAAATAACAATAATATTTGTCCCTAACCCAAAGAATGAGTGAGCTGATTCTGATATAAATGAATGAATAAATGAATAAATAAATAGGAGAGAATGCACATGGACAAATGTTTCTTGCAGAAAAATCTCAAACAATAAACATAGAAGTGATAAGGGAATTAAAAACCACCACTAGGTCTTCTCTATAGTAGTGGTATAGCCAAGACCCAAAGATGAATATTTAAAATAATGGATAAATTCTTGGGCCAAAGTGAATGCTTATGTAGTCTAAAAATGTCTTCCTCCAAACATTTATGAGTAGTGTGGTGGTTTTTACAAGTTTATAAAATTTCTAGATGCTCCTTCCTCCAAGGAGATGGAGCTTGACTCATTCTCCATCATCAAGTGTGCACTGGACCGACTGACTGGCTTCTAATAAATGAGAGCATGGGAAGGGGGAGCACAGAGTACCCCTCAAGGAGGAGCCTGAAGAAGTGATCAGTTAGCAACAAAGACAACAAAATATGTCGATATTATGTAACTCTAATAGCAGGTGACACAACGAAGGGCATTTTACCTCTGGTATTGCTCCCCAAATCTATAAACCAATATACTTAAAAGAAACAACAAACAAATACAAATTTTTTGAGATACCTTATACAAAATACTTGGACAGTGTGCAACAACCATGTCAAAGTCACTAAAACATAAAAGGCTAAAAATGTCATAGATTGAAAGAGATTGAGGAGGGTTGACTACTAAAAAAAAAGTCTTAGATATCATCCTAGAAGAGAAAATTATATTTAGCAGAAAAGCTAAATGAGATTAAATACAGTCTGTAGTTTAATTAACAATGTCATGCTAATACTACTTTATTAGTTTTGACACATTATATAAGAATTAACATTAGGGAAATCTGGATTAAAGGAATACAGAAAATGAAGGTGCTATCTTTGCTTCTCTTATGTAAGTCTAAAATTATTTCACAATAAAAAATAGAAAGATGTTAATAATTACATCAAGAGGACAATGTTAACATATTTTATTTCCTTTATGCAATCATAGAACTGAATAAATGTTTTCAACTTTTTTCTTTTATTCAAAAAATAAAGTTAATACACAATTCCAAGGGAATAAAAAGGAGTGCAAAGGTGAGAAGCACACAATATCATTTCTGTTGCATAAACTGCCAAAATAAATAAAAATTTAGGGATAATGTGTCAAATAATGACACAATGCTTTATATTATGTAACTGTGGTCTTGGAATTTGAAGCAAATATAAACATACTATATGTTTTCAATTTCCGTTAAAGAACAACCCTTCTTATTATGTGAATATGTGCATTATATGTTACACATATCTACAGAGTAGTTAGATTATTAGAGAAAGTGATTTCACATCTTATTTCCAGAACTGATTTCCCTAATCTTAGAATTATATCCCATGTTTATTAGCCTCTTTATCTGGTGGGTATATTTTATTTGGGAAAGGATGAAAAACACAGAAATATCACCTTCTACCCATTTAAGTAACTTTAACAACAATAACATTTTGGAACTGTAGACATTTTTTTTATCATTTGAAAAATAAAAGAAGTGTTTTGGAAAAATTCATATTTCTATCAGCTTTGTGGAAAATCACTATCCCAACCTTCACAGGAGGTGTCATTTATTATTATTGCTATATTTATAACACATGAATCATGGCTTAGTTTATGATTTGAGACTTGTTATTGGTAAAATACATTTTTGAGATAGAAAATCTTTTTTATGTGAAATGTGTCTAGATGTCCTGGAAGACAGAATGATGAGAAAGTCAGATTCCATTCCTATTATTGAAGGGTGAAAAAAAGAAATAAAAACCCCGTAGACAGTCATTGCTTTTCATTTCCACCTTTCATTTGTCTCTGTTACCATTGTGAGTAGGGGATTCATGAGAGGAGCCCCAGTCCCCAGTTTTTGTGTGCTCTTAAGAAAAAAAAAAGATAAGACACAAGAGCAGTTCATTGTGTAAGCAAAGGATTAGGCAGAAGTCACTTTAGATTGGTCTGCGTCCAGGAATATTCCCATAAGCTCTCAAAAGGGGACATACTAATTCTTAGAAAAAGAAGTTTTAACCCCAAGATAAAAACATTGGGGTGGGTTTAGATGAGGGTCTATTTAGGGACAGTTCTGGTGTGGGCTCAGAGTGTGCAAGGTTTTTTTTTTTTTTTTTTTTGAAAATTTTTAGGTTTGGAGGTCTGCCTGTCTAACGGGAAAGGCTGCAGGTAATTAGGAAGACAGGTAGTCCTCAAGTGGTGGGATGCTCTGAGGGAACAGTTAGCAACATGCTTCTCAGCCCTCATGCGCAGTATGGGAAATCTTATCAGGAGTTCTAGCAACAGGCCGCCCAGTGCTCATGCCTATCCAACCACCTAATACCTCCACCTCAAATTTTTTTCTCAGACTCTACTCTTGCTCCTATCTCCTTTCCCTGGAGTTCAATGCCCATCCCTGTCCCTGAAATGCCCTTTCTAAAGCCTCTTTTAATTGGTTTCTCAGCCAGACACACTAGCTCCTCCTTCACCTCACAATTCCACTGCCAGTGTTCTGAGCTTTCAGTAGTCCTTGCAATCCTCCAGGGCCTACTCCTGATGACTTTCCACTTCCTGCACTCAGACCTTTAATGCCATGACCCATTTAGACTTGTTCTCACCCAGGTCACCAGTGAACACTACTGGAGAAATGTTGGGATCTTAGATGTTATATTTTTACTATTTGTACTATTTGACATTGTTTATTATCTTTTGAAGCTCTAAAATCTCATCAACCTATTCTTTCCTAGATCTCTACCTAAGTTTGCATTTTGTAATGTGCTGCTTTGGTCCGCTTTTTTCTGTTTTTACAAATTTTATCTTATTTTTTCATTCTTTCAGTTGTTAATAAATATTTCTTAAGTTGCTACACTATTCTAGATTCTTAGATATCATAGATAAAAATATGTTATGGGCTTAAAGGATTGGAGTCTGATGAAAAAAGTAATACAAAGATACAATGTTGTGTTCTAAGTGCTACCTTATACTTAATTGTAAAGGAGGGAGTATATACTCAGCATGCATTCTAGTTAACTCCTACAAGAGTTACATCTGAACTTAATTATTATTAATTTTTTGTGGTACTGGGGTTTGAACGCAGGAGCATTATACCTCTGAGTTATACCTCCAGTAAGCTAAGGAGGGCCTAGCTAAGTTGCTGAGGCTGGCTGTAAACTTGTAATCCTCCTGTCTCAGTCCCCCAAGTACTGGGATTATAGGCATGTGCCACCAAACCCAGTTTGAGCATAAATTTTCTTTTCTTTTCTTTTTCATTTTTATTTTTAAATAATGTGCTTTTATTGGTGTATTATAGTCTCACATCATAATGTAAATCATGATGACAGTGACATATATGCACACAGCACTTGGCGGCCCCTCCCACGCTGCCCCATTTCCCCCCTTCCCAATACAGAGTACAGAGATTGACATTGGTATATTCACATATGCACACATGTCAATGGTAGTATTTCCATTAATGAAGCTCCCTCCTCCCCCTCCCCTTCCCTTAGACCACCTCCCTGGCTCCACTGAGTTTTTTCCATTATCTGGAGTCCCTCTGGTATCCCAATTACTCCCTAGCTTTTGCATATTAGAGAAAACATATGACCCTTCACTTTCTGTGATTGGCTAATCTCACTTAACATAATGTTCTCCAGGTCCTTCCATTTTCTTGCACATGACATAATTTTGTTCTTCTTTATTGCTGAGTAGAATTCCATTATGTGTATTTCCCATACTTTTGTAATGCATTCATCTGTTGATGGATACCTAGGTTGGTTCTATAATTTGGCTATTGTGAATTGTGCTGCTATGAACATGGGTATGCATGTATTACCGTA
The DNA here is from genome assembly GCA_004027185.1 of Glis glis. Classification (NCBI taxonomy): domain Eukaryota; kingdom Metazoa; phylum Chordata; class Mammalia; order Rodentia; family Gliridae; genus Glis; species Glis glis. The sequence continues at coordinate 12,342 of PVJS01032367.1, read as the reverse complement.
GTTCTCTGGTTTCAACCCCTTTGGAAAGATACCCAGGAGTGGTATAGCTGGATCATATGGTGGATCCATTCCCAGCTTTCTGAGGAATCTCCACACTGATCTCCATAGCAGCTGAACTAGTTTGCAATCTCACCAACAGTGTAGAAGAGGTCCTATTTCCCCACATCCTGGCCAAAATTTATTGTTATTGACTTCTTGATGATTGCCATTCTGATTGGGCTTAGATTGAAACTCAGAGTAGTTTTGATTTGCATCTCCCTGATTGCTAATGATGTTGAACATTTTTTCATGTATCTGAGCATAAATTTTAAAGGGCAAAAATACATTACAGAAACAGAATCTGAGTGGATACAAAAGGAAAGAACTATGGAATGGTGGAGTGCATATGTGAAAATATCAGAATACATTTTGAAACTACAGATGGATTAACATGTCTTTGATCTCATTTAAGAATGGCATGAAAACAAAGTTAAAGATATGAAAAGGCTTAAATATAAAAATTCTATCATGTCATCCTAAAAGTTAGCATTCTACCCCAGTTAAGTGATGGATAAACACGAATATCAGGATTAGATGATATAGTAGAGTATTATTCTGGAGGACATATTCTTATTGCATTGGAGGAGAGTAAGACTATATTTATTTATTTTTATTCTTTTATTGATGCATTGAAATTATACATCATAGGTTAAAAGTGATAGAAACATGCATGCACATAGTACTGGGTGTGTTCCTTCCACATCCCGCCCTGCTCCCCATCTGCCGTTCCTGTACGTGTTAGTGAGATTGGTAGTGATACCTTCATATATGTACATAGCATTATTTGAGCTGCTCTCCCTCAATCTTCTTTTTCTTTTCCTCACCTCCCTCCCCCAGTTCCTTTCCACTACTCTACTCGTCTCTCTCCTCATTTATGAAATTTGTTTCATTTCCTATTTTCTTTGTATCTTCCTGAACAATATTAAATTTAGAAAGGCCTAGTTGGGTATTTTCATATTCCAAGCTAACGAATGACAGTGCCAATGAACATAGAGGGCAGTAGGTTCAAGAAGATGAAATTCTTCATAGTTGACAACTGACAGAATGTATTTAGTGAGGGAATGTTCTAGATTGACTTCTAAATGTCTGAATTAGCAGGTAATAAGGAAGTGTTGCAATTCACTAGGAAATTAAATATAAGACGCAAACTGGCAAGTACATATGTGTTTTTTCTGTACCTTTTCCTTTGGGGAGGAGGAGAAAATAAATACAGCATAGGACTACATTCACATTTGTGAAATGATGTAGAGATGTTTATTATGCTACTGGGTTCCCTATTGTTTGAGTTTAAAAGGCTCACCTTGTCTGAACTTTAGGTGTAAAAGTCTACATTGTCTGCATCCTGGTGGTAGATGCAGCCTTGAGAATTGATTTATTTACATCACAGAGACAATAGAATGGAAGTAGAGAAAAACCAAGTGCAGATTCTTATTAAACAACATAAATGTTCCAAAAGAGATTAGGAAATAAATCAGAAATAGTATGAAAAGAGACGCAAGAAAGACACATGAAGATGTCCTTCAAACCTGTAGAGTGGGCTAGTTTCAAGCAACACAATAATTAATATTTTTACATGTGTAAATATAGCAAAGGGAAAGTGTGCATTGAACTTAATAGCTAACAGTCTAGCCCTTAGCTAGATGGTATTGATTTGGGATGAAATGATAGCTGTCAATGCTACATGGCTGTGGGTTAAGGAGCAAATGGAGAGCCAGAAGTAGATGTAGTCTGCTTTGAAGGAATAGAGATATATGGACTTGGCCATTAAGAGTTTCTTTTCTTTAATCTAAGTCTATATCCACTATTTCACCTGACCCTATGCGTAAGCAGACATTCCAATAGAAAATGTGATATATATTATATAGGTTAAAAGGATAAATGATATTATATAGATCTTGAGAATGTTGGAGTGATAGAGCATGTTTAAAGAGATTTTAGAAAGACATATATGTAAATGTATATAAAACACATTTATTAGTATACATTTATATATGCATCCATATTTATACACAAAAATATGCATATCGTTATCCTCATCTTTCCTTCTTTCTTGCACTAAAGTTATCATATTACTTATAGGATTTTTTTTCCCTAGGATATAGCAAAATACTCTGAAAATCACTCATGAAGATTCCATAGAAACCTCTACGGAATGCCCTATTTAAAATTTTAAGGGCATAGCACCTGATTGGATGTATTTTTATGGTATTCAACTTATTTCTAGGTGTGGTATCCTCCATTTTTATTATCCTATAATAAACAATAAAGTTATGAATACCCTCTGTATATTTTTAATACTTTTATTGGTGCATTGCAATTTTACATCATAGTGAGGTTCAAAGTGGTACAACCATACATGCACACAGCACTTGGTGTGATTCCCTCCAGATCCCACCCGCCCCCATTCACAGTACATGTTAATGAGATTGGTAGTGATAATTTCATATGTGAACATAGCATTATTTGAACTGTTTCCTTCCTCAAGACTCTTTGTCCTCTTCCCCACCTCTGCCCCCTATCCCCTCCCACTAGTCTACTGGCTTCTTTCTTCATTTATCTGAAGTCCTTTTTGTTTCCTATTTTCTCTCTAGCTTCTAAATATGAGAGAAAACATATGGCCCTTGGCTTTCTAACACTGGCTTATCTCACTTAGCATAATATTCTCTAGTTCCATTCATTTTCCTGCAAATGACATAATTTTGTTCATCTTTATGGACGAGTAGAATTCCATTGTATGCAAATACCACATTTCCATTATCTAAAATATTATTGTTATAGTTATTTATTCCAATCTCAATAGAGCATTTCTTCTCATTCTCTTTTGCTGAATTTTGTTTCCATGATCTCTTAATATTGGAATGGTCAAGGGTTCAGGACTATTTTTCTCTCCTCCCTTCCCATCTCCACTCCTTCACTCATCTTTCTTTCCCTCTTATTTTCTCTTCTCTCCATCCTAGAAAATTTTTCTGAGCTAGTTCATACATGTCACATTTTATATCTGAAGCTAAGAAGAAACATAAAAAATTTTCATGCCCAAAACACTAAACCTTTGCTTTCCATTCTCCAAAACTGCTCTTCCCACAGACTTTCCCATTGAAGTTGATGACACTTTCTGAGTGCAAAAAAAAATCAAAATAATCCTCGACTTTTCAGGTTTTTCCCCCCACACTGCACATCCAATCTTGGCCATCATGTTAAAGTAACTTCCATGACCACCACTTCTACTATTACTCTTCTTTGTGTCCCTAGCATATCACAAGTGGATTATCAAGATAGCCTCCTAATTCATCTCCTCTCTTTACCATCCCCCATATTCTCAGTAATTCTCTTAAACATGAATCTAAATATGTCACTCTTCTGTTAAACTGCCTAATGCCAAACCTTTTTGAGTGTTTAAAAGTCCCAACATGTGTCATAAAAAGTACAGAATATAGTCTTAATTAATGCTACTGAAAATGAAGTCTAGTCGAATTCATTAGATGTTTGATCTTTGTTCATTACCAGGTAAGTACTAAAATTATGAATATGTATTTGAAATTTTTATGGTAAATGATATTGCTCTGACATTCAAGTAACAATTTTGTATTTTATAAACTTATAAACCATGTCATATTAAAAATTAAAATAAAAATAACAATGCCCCTGTCCTTTGCTATTGATAGCATGAGAACAGTAATCAAAATTCTGCTTTGTATAAAGTTAACATCTTTATATATATATATCTCCAAACATTTACAATTGTATCTTCTAGAATATTTAATGTAGAACTATTTTTCCATGAATTTATAACCACTTTTATTTTCATTTGTGAGGCATGAAATGTCCATCTTAAATTTATTAAGCTAAATTAATTACATCACTTATATGCATCTGTGATACATATGAAGCCCTGGATAAACACAAGACATATTATTATTTTAGCCTTTGAACTGTATTGTTTCCACTTGCTGAAATGCTTATGTAACTTTTGATTTGGCTGTATATGTAGATGTAGATACTGTTTATACTGATAATGAAAAGACCAAGTTATGACTTTCCTGTATGGGTCATGTGCAGTGGACATGATTGCTAGTGAGTAATTCAAAGAACTGCAAGGCCAGAATATTGAAAGGATGACCTATAATCATGTTGCAGTGGCCAATAATAAAGATAGAAAAAATGTTATGAAGAGCAACCATGAGCAAAAATCTAATTATCTTTAAAATAAGAGAGTAACTACATGAAAATTACAGCAAAAATAGAAAGGAGGTCAAATTACCCCTTTTAAGTTTCTAGGAATTTTGAATGATCTGGAAGCCACAGTGAGAGCAAAGAAGAAAACACTCTCATTTTAAGATCTTTTATTATAATATCTTGCAGATTATGAAGACTTTCCAATGGAGTCCTCAGTGTCACAAAGAAGAGTCAGGGAAGAGAAAGGAATGCTCAGGGGTGAGTCTGAAGATATGAGACATTTTCCTCATGATGGAGAATGAATTGAAGAGGATTTAGAGGAAGAGTTCTGGGTGTAGTGTTCTGGGAGTAGTGTTAATAATATAACTCTGAATAAGGGAAAAATAATTCACATTTCCATGGAAATAGGGCTTGATAAGTAAAGGTAAACTGTGAACTTCTGGACTTTTGAAATGATTGATATAAAGATTAAGAGAATATGATGGCTTTAGTAGACTTAGAACAGACAGTACCATTACGTTACAGGAATGAGGAATATGGAAGAATGGGAACTGAGTCTTCCTTTTGACTGCAACTAACAGAGCTGAATAAAACCCAGGGATGTTAGTCTTCCAAAACTGAATTGCATCTGAGCACTTTGGTGGAATATAGGACTTATTTTAAGTAAGTGGAGTTCCTCATGATCAATGCCAAGGAAAATCAAAATATTTGTGAGTCTAACCTCAATCAGAAGGCCTCCTCATTGTAACTTGTGGATAGTAGGCCTCACCTACAGTGGTAATCTGTTAGCATTTGACATATGTTAAATATTAAGGAATGCTTATAAATGCTTTTATATTACTAAAATGCTTTGACATTTCAAATAAAATGAGATTTTTCCATTTTTAATTTTGATTATATCCAAAGAAATTAATCATTTTTTTGTAATTTTCAACTGAACAATCACTTATAGTCCTTTTTATCATATATTTGGAAAATGAATCTGCATTTTACTTTTTGATAAACTACCATTTAGTAGGTAAACTATAAAATCTTTTTTGGAATACTTAGATAGAGAACACTTAGAGACCTGTCATGTAACACTTCTAACACACTAAATTCGGTGGGCAGATTTATTGAAGTATCAAAGTGATTCTATTGGTTTATTCTTTCTCTTAAAAATAGTATAGGATGCTGTGCATATCTGAATGTTTTAATATAAGCCTGTCACATATTGTACTTACTTTAGGCTGAGGAATCTTGTAATACTTTTATTTTTATTAACTTGCTACATCCTCATAGTAACCTTGAAACAAAGTTCTATCATTAACACCATATATAAAGAAGAAAGTAAGCAATAAAACCCATAAACAATCTCTCCAAAGTCACAGCCAGTAAGTGACAGAGCCAGTGTCTTTACCTTAGGGAGTCTACTCAAGAGTGATGTGAGGGCCTCCGCAACTTCGTGAGACCCGGTTTCAAAATAAAGTATAAAAAATAGGGCCGGGGGTATAGCTCGGAGGTAAAATGCCCCTGGGTTCAATCCCCGGTATGGCAAGAAAAAAAAAAGTGATATGATAATCCCTGCACTGTAACTTTATGATCCATGAACACTTTTCATTTTCATAGTAGATATAAAATTTTCATTGAGAACCGCACTTAAGCTCAGACCAGATAAAACTGATTATTCCTTCCCTATCCCCTTACGGTATATGATTAGTACTTTCATCAGAGTATTGGTGACAGTTTTGTATCTTGGTCTGTGTTTTGCTCCCTCATGCTGCAGAAGGTAAGGAACAAGACATGGACCGTTCCTGTCCTTGCATGTTCTAGCTGCCAGTCAGATAAAATTGTGTTTATGAAGATCCAAGTGTTTTTTCATGGTTTTATTGATGACTGCTTGTGTCATCCTTTTTCAACTGGAGACCTTATTGGAACCAGGGGTAGTTTTCGACCATAGTAGTCTAGGTCCCAAATGGGGGCTGAATTAATGAGACAAGGTCTGGTAGTGATAGGAGCTCCTTCCCCACTACTGGATAAAATAATTAACTTCTATATTCTTGTGTATGTTGGGCTGGTTGTAAAGAATGGAACTTTATGTGTAATATAATGTTTCAGACTTCTTAACTGAATTCATTCTACTTGACCTAACTATATAATTTGATTTTTCTTTTAGTTTTATGTTCATATTTCATTACCTCAGAGAGGCTATAGGTTTTGTTGTTTTATTGATTTGTTTTTATCAGTATATATTAAGGACACAACATTAAACAATTTGGAATAGAATCACTTAGATGACTCTACAGGAGATGCACCTCATGAACTTGAACTATGGAAGTTGAGTACAACCTAACTAATCATTAGTTTTAGTCCAGGACTGGATTTTGCATAAATTTGAATGGATTTTCTTAATTTGTAATCCATAAAATTATAGGGAATTTCATCTGTTAAAAATTTCATGCCACCATTTTCAAATATGCTTCCTTGAGGTGGAAGTCATGGGTATCAACGGTAGCCTTTACAGGATAACGATTTTCCTTAGGTCTTAGGAATTTAAACTTCTGGACCGTCTATGGATAATTTTGACAGCTCTGTGATAGTTAAAATCTAAGTGAGCATTTCCAGAGAATTTAGAGAAAAGGACCCTAGAGAATCAAAACAAGAGTGCTGCATATTCTAAATATCTGCCTTACAAAGCATATGCTACTCTTGTCTTTTTTATAATATATGGATTTTGGGGGGATGGAGGAAAAGCAATTCTTTTTAACTATGATTTGTCCCATAAATCTCCTCTCTTTCTCTCTCTTACACACACACACACACACACACACACACACACACGCACACAAACACACCTCCTTTTTGGGACCAGAAGCTTAAAATGCCTTTAGTACCATTTTTTAAATGAGCCAACACTCAAACACAGGATACCATATTGACCATAAACTCTAGGTTCTTCCTGTTTATTCTTTTGGAGCTGTCTCAAGAATTATTGCAAGTCATATGGCCAGTCAGACCAAGAAAAATACAAATATTTAGGGAGATAGTAAAATTCCGTGTCACCCCATTCATTTCTAAGAATGTATGTGTGGTTCATACTTAGATAAAGAAGGAGATCCTTGACTTTTGCAATGGATACTTTTATTATCACTGCAGTAGAATATTTTATTTCTCTTTGATTTATTTAATTGACATGAATCCTTTGAGAGTAAATAAAAATTTTATGCAAATATAGCTATCTACACAATTAGTGAATTTATTTTCCTGTAGCATATTTGTCATATCTAATTAATGAATTTCCATGGCCCTGAGAACAGTTTTTCCCCTGGTTGTCCATCATAAACAGAAAGACTCCAAAATAATGTTATGTTTGAACAGATAGTCTGAATATGACCAAAAAGTTGTGGCACAATTTTCTTTCCTTTCTTTTTTTGTTTTGTACTGGGAATTGAGCTGAGGGCTATTCTACCTCTGAGCTATACCACCAGCCCTATTTCATTTTTTATTTTGAAACAAGGTCTTGCTAAATTACTGAGGGCCTCTCTAAGTTGTGTAGGCTGGCCTTGAGCCTGCAATCCTCCTATCTCAGCATCCCAAGTACTGGAATTACAGGTGTGCTCCACCATGCCCAGCTATAAACATAATGTTCTTAATGTGATATAGTAAGTGATGCCCAAAACATTATGAAGTTTGAGAAAAGCCAAGATGATGGGAGCCTTATTGATTCAAAATAGAGGTTTGGTATTGCTTGTTAATGGATTTTAATAGTTTATGTACTATTGTACTTTGTTGCATGTATAATATGGTAAAATTCTTTTAAAAGTTTTTGATTAGTAAAAAAAATTACTGTAAATTATAGTAGTTTTGAAGCTAAAACTGTATTATTTATAATTTAACCTGAAATATTTAGCATTTTGCAGATGTAAATATATTTGTCTCTACAGAAAAATACATAGATTTGTCTCTATTTACTTTTTTTTTTTTGCGGTACCGGGGATTGAACGCAGGGGCATTCTACCTCCTCCGCTACACCACCGGCCCTATTTTTTATACTTTATTTTGAAACCGGGTCTCACAAAGTTGTGGAGGGCCTAAGTACAGAGTGAGAGAGAGAAACAGGGAGAGAGAGAGAGAGAGAGAGAGCTGAGGCTGGCCGCGAACCCGGATCCTCTGGTCTCCGCCTCCCAAAGTACTGGGATTACAAGCGTGCGACACCACGCCCGGCTCTCTATTTACTTTTGATTGCCTTTTACATATATCTACCCATTATCAAGGACTAAGTTTTGTTTATAATTGAACTGCCAGTAAAGTGATCAATATGCTCTACTAATATGCTCTACTAATAGTCTTTAAACACAAATACAGATAATATATGTAAATAACACAATGTATTTCTAATAGTTTGAATTTATTCTTTTGTTACCATACCTAATACTTAGGCACTGCTGGTGCAAAGAAAGTTGAGGTTTCTCCAAATGCTAGTGCTGTGGATATATGTTTTCAATTCCTCTAGGTAGATACCAAAGAGTGAAATGCCTGGATTGTAAGAAAATTTGACATTTAGATTTGTAAGAAGCAGTCAAGTGTTCTTTCAGATACCTGTATTATCTTGCACTTAAAAAGTAATGAATGAGAGCTCCTGTTGCTCCACATCCCCACCACCATTTGGTGTTGCTAGTGTTTTGGTTCTTGGCCACCTGATAGGTTTGTTTTGAAAAGTGATTTTTTTTTAATATTAAGTAGGTATGAGTGAAAAGGCATTAACTTATATGAAATGGAATAAAATTTTCTTTGTCTTATTTTTATGTTTATATATATGTAGAAAAATTCAATGAAGCTTTTTCAATTTTACAATTATTTGAGAGATTTAATTAACATTTAAAAATAATATAATTTTTGCAATTATTATTGGAGAAATTAGTTTGTTATTGAAATTTTGTAAAAAAGAACTTGAGCTATATGTAAAAAATATTTGTCTCCATCTTTTGACTCCATTAATATTATCTATTTGCTATTTTATATATCTTTGTATTTATGGACTATCTGCCATACTACTATGATCTAATAATTTAGAATTTTAAAGAAACTGCTTTTGGTAGTGTAAATATTGTGATTATGAAAATAATGTGATCAGTATTGGGAAAACTATATAATTGAAAAAATCAAAATCAAAATTAAAATTTTACCTATTTCTATTACTTATATATAATCAGTATTAAAGTTTTGCTATATAGCCCTCATATATATGTATACATAACATATCTAGCATAAGTGTACACATTAAAATAAATTTTATATTGCTTTTCATTATTTAATTGGTATAATAAACAATATCACTTTTATTATAAAATATGTAGTATTTCTTAATTGAATAAATTTAGTGTTTAATATTTATGATCAAAGTTTTTATATTATAAACACTACTGTGATGAATATTCTTGTTCACAAATCTTTCTATTTTTACCTTTGCAGAGAACCAGATTCCTAGAAGTGCCATTCCTGCATCATACAGGAGGTGCATTATTAATGACTATTGTCCTCATTACTAAAGTATATTAGTTAAGGTTTTTGAGAGAAACAGAACCCATAGGATATGCATATTATAAAAGGGGATTTATCAAACTGGCTTACACTAAGAAACTATAGTCCCAAGTGGCTGCCTGCACACTAGAGAGCTGGAGGAACCAAAAGCTGCCCAGTCCAAGAAGCTGGACCTTCATATACAGTCCCAGTCCAAGATGGAAAAACCAGGAAACTCCCTGAAGAGGACTTTGTGAGAGTCCATCTTGGAAGAAGCTGGAGCCTATATCTTGAGGGGAGAGCAGAGGAACCCACTCAGGAAGGATCAAGCTTGCCTACATGTGGCTTCCTCCTTCTTTGGCCCCTTACTCCCAGCCTATTGTGTAGTGCTGCTCATTCAGGAAGGGACTTCTCCTTCAATCTGCTGTTCCACATGCCAATCATCTCATGAACACACCCCAAAGTCTACCAATTCTAGGCATTTCTCAGTTCACTCAAGTTGACAATCCAGATTAACCATCACATCCTTCAGAAAATCTGAAACTTTTGACCCTCTAATTATAACTCCTTCATACTAAATAATGTAATTTATTTAAATCTTTAATATTATTTAAGCAAAACATGTTGCCTTCCTCAATTTGCACTTTTTCTTTACCAGGGATGTTGATTTTTATATATTTGATAAAGTCTATGATTTATATATTTGAATTACTTAACAATTATAATTTAATATCTGGCAGCATTTAATATTTTTATTTAATTTCAGAATTTCCTGTTGTTGATAATGAGACTCATCATTTTCTGAGATAGTGTACTTAATGTTATTGGCTATGATAGTCTTCAGAGGCAATTTTTTTCTATAAATCATGCTCTTAATGTGCATTAACAAATAAAATATTCAGTTCAGTTCTTATTTTGGTGCTACTAGCATCCAGGTATAAGTTATAAGATTGTATAGAAAATGCAATTGACATGTTTTTCTTCTTTGCCTATGCTTGATATACCTGTGTGGTGGAATGACACATGATTTTTGCTACCTTGAAAGTTCAATTTCCCTATACATCTGTATGTTTATTTATCTTGGCTATTCTATCTCTCTTTCATGAAATAGTCATAAAACCAGATAATGCAAGGTATCATATTCTTATACAAATCAAAATTGGTTTTACTTCTCAGAAACAAATTATTGTATAATTAAATTATTATTTTAAAATGCATTTAGAATGTACTAAAACTGCACAAAAATAAGCATTTGCTTTTATACATAATAAGAACTGAAGCCTGTAAATTGAGATATTTATATAAGCAAAATATATTGAGTAATAATTATTTTTTTGGAGTGAGACATGTTTAATAATGAATGTAGCTTTCAAAAAACAATTTAAAGAAAGATCTTTTCTTAACTTCTTGCTTCTTTTCTAGAAAGAGAAATGGTAACTTTTGTGAATTAGGCTATAACTACTTTATAACTAACATTTCCTGCCTATGATCTGTCAGCTGCAAGGAATTCTGGTGAGTCACTGTTTTGGAGCTTTATTACTTTATAGATTTCATTGGCATTTCATGGGGGTGGGCATCCAGGTATTTTAAAATATGCTCAACCAGAATGGCCCAAATCCATGCAACTGTGGCAGAGTTACAGTTCTGTGTTTTCATGCTAGTTACCATATAGTTATTGTAATTAGTGCCATTTAATGTATGTTACCAAAAATAAATATATCTACCCTAGACTAGATGTAGTTTTTTTGTATAATTGGATTTCCTAATACCAATATTTGTCATCCCCACAGAAAAATATTGCTGTTTGTTTGTTTGTTTTTAAAGAGAATGTATTTGGAAGTAAAGTCATGTGGAAAATTCAGAAAAAAATAAAGATCTTTTTAAATTATTGAAATTTAAAAGGTTGACTACCTAGCTGACTTTTTCAATTTCAATTTTTTTATTTATTTGGTTACTTTAATTTCTTATTTTGAGGTAAAAAAATCCTTGCCACAATCTATCCTATATTAAGTGGCTAAATGTTCCAGATACCTTAAAAGCAATTTAAATACAATTTAATGAATTCAAACAATTTCACATTCAAGTAGTTTAATGTCTCCTGATTGTATTTATGGGTGTCATATATTCTGGTCAGTCTCCACATTGACTTACTCCTTTTATGTAGTTTATAGAATTATTTATATCCCAGAAACTAACCAATTATCACACATTAAAAATAAACTTTATAAATTTCAAGATAACTTAAAATTGCATAGTACTGATAGATCCCCTGGTCAGAAGGAAAAATTATGTTATGAAATATTTGTATAGTTGAAATAGTCTAATATTCTGAACATGTGTTTTCATCTGTTCCCACATTATGAATTCTGTTCTCTGAGCAAGAGGAACACGGGCCACTTTCTTTCTTTCTTTCTTCCTTCCTTTCTTTCTTTCTTTCTTTCTTTCTTTCTCTCTCTCTCTCTCTCTTTCTTTCTTTCTTTCTTTCTTTCTTTCCCTCTCTCTCTCTCCCTCTCCTTCCTTTCTTCCTTCCTTCCTTCTTTCTTTAATATTTATTTATTTATTTATTTTTATTTCACATTGTGCTGGAGAATAATCAACAGCATTCTCTCTTTTTTTTTTTTTTTTTTTTTT
>PVJS01032366.1:0-22819 GCA_004027185.1 Glis glis | reverse complement strand
CCCCAATTTTTTTTTTTTTTTTTGGTAGTACTAGGGATTGAACCCAGGGGCATTCTACCTCTAAGTTACACCCCCAGCCCTATTTTTTTATTCTTTATTTTGAAACAGGGTCTCGCTAAGTCGTAGAGGGCCTCACTAAGTAGCTGAGGCTGGCCATGAACTCAGATCCTCCAGTCTCAGCCTCCCAAGTACTGGGATTACAAGCGTGGGCCACCATGCCTGGCTTCCCAAATTTTTAAACTACTCCCCTTTTTTCAACAGTCTGCATCAAGACCCAGGAAGAATGGTTATCAAAGTAGCAAAGGACACAAGCAGATAAGAGAATCATGTTTATGAAAGTCCCGTATGGGCTGAAGGTAGGAAAGAAGGGGGAAGGTGGACGAGATAGAAGAGAGGGACCTACAACCACATTCTGTGATGAAGAAAAGAAGGAGAAAGTGGTGGCTCATGGCAGGAAATGTCTGGAAAGCTAGAGGACCTGGGTTTAGTCCTTGCTACTATCACTTATTGGAGGAACAGTCCTGTACAGCCACAGAGCCATGTCAGACCCCAGTCAGCCTCCTTGTGTAAAGCAAGGCCTGACCCAACACTGTCATGTATCCAGGGTCCTCTTGGATCCTATGACTCTGAGGAGGGCTATTTCAGAGAAGAACACCTGTGGTGGGACCCAACCTTCCCTCAGGCACCTGTGGCATGGAGCAGCCATTGGAGAATCCACAACCAGGACCTCAGACTGCAGATCCGATAAAGGAGGAACTGTTCTAACAAGTAGAGCTGCCTTGCAAGGGAGTGGGCTCTCTAGAGGTGATATTGCTCAAGTAGATGTAGAGAGGTAGTGTTCAATTTGTCAGAGATCTTATAGAGGCGATTTCCAGTCAACTTGGCTTTGGGGATCAAATTATCTCTGACATTCATTCCAACTTCAAGATTCAATGGCATTATATTATTGTGTAACAAAAATGAAGTATTCATGAAACTGACCATAAAACTGTTAAACATCTGTATCTTAAGTACACTTGCTATGCACCCAGAATATACAGTAACATTTTTTTTGTGTGGTACTAGGGATGGAACCCAGGGGCCTTCTACCTCTGGGCTACATCCACAGATCTATTTTATATTTTGTATTGGTCTCACTAAGTTGCTGAGAGCCTCACTAAGTTGCTGAGGCTGGCTCTGAACCTGCGATCCTCCTGTCTCAGCCTTCCAAGTACTGGGATTACAAACATGCGCCATCACACCTGACTTGCAGAATACTTTCAACATGCCATTGCACCAATACTTCTATCAGTTCCTCAATACACTTACCTGTTAATTATCCTTCTATGGACAATCTTTAAAATTATAATTCTCTCTGCACAGTCTTTCAGGAACTCTGACATTCGTTGTTTCAAAACTGGCTTCATTTCGTGTTTTGCAATTGCCTTGAGGTGATCCCATGAAGCTTTGCATCTTCTCTCCATCTGACATAAATTATCCTGAAGTTGATCAAAGTCAACCTGAAAACCAGAGCGGGAACAGTGTAAATGTGCTGAAACAACCGGACACTGATTTGAATGAGGAGAGCAAAATGCCTCTGGGAAGAAACAGACATCAAAAGCAAACCTACTCCTTGAAACACAAACATATTTATGGCCTAAAAGTGATTCACATGTGTATTTGTTATTATCTCGACATCAAATTATTTAGTGATAAAGCTGCTCTCCAAATGAACCCAACTCATGGGTCACCTTTTCTTGCCTTATTTGGAAAGAAATGTTACAAAAGTCTTTGGGAACTGTGAGTTAAAACACAAGATGAAAGAACTTAGTACAAGATGAACTGAGTCGATGTCTCATAAAACTTCAGAGCATGCTTGTTCTTCAGGGATATTTCTGGTAAGGCTGAGGAAAGCTAGTCATATGCGAATGGCCCTACTATGCTGGGGCCGGCTCACGGGCAGCCACTTTCTCTTCACCGTGATCTCCTTTAGAGTTTGTGTGACAAATTATTTTATTCACCCATCATTTACACATTCAACCATCATTCAAGGAGAAAGCAGTATGCACCAGTCCCCCTACCAGACACTAAGAATGCAAAGACAAACAATGTAACCAAGAAGCCTCATTATACAGACAGGTGATTTCCAAGCTCTGATGGGCGCACAGCACCCACCAGGTCCACCTGTATGTGCACATGCACACATACACCTAAAATCTTCATAGAAAATGCAAGCCACACATGCAAAGAACAGGTGTGACAGAGTGCTCGCTTTGTCTTCAGGAAAGTGCGACAGTTTGGATTGACTGAAGTGGTCTGAAATGAGGTTTTCTAAGTGAATGCTTTTATAGAGTTTCTAGAAATTTTATAAAATTATGAGAATTAAAAATTATGAGAATCAGATGGTTATTTAGTTAGGAAAAATATACTTGAGGGCCACATTTAATAGAAGGAGATGGGAGATGGGAAAGAAGTGGAGAGGGATAGGAGGGGAGACAAATAGATAAACAAATGGGCAGGCTGAAGGGCGGGGGGCTCAGGCGGATGGAGAGTGAGTGATGGTGGGACAGGGTAAGAATGAGGGAGACAAAGTCAGGAAGAGCAGGAAAAGACAAGTGGAAAAGCAGCCACTATTCAGGAGTCATGACCGTGGTTATGCAAGCAGGGCCTGGAGAAGGCCCAGAAGGGACTTGCTGGCACGACCTCAGAGTATTAGCCCCACCAGAAGGGCAAGGGACAGCATCAAGTCAACAACGACAGATTCTGTGAGAGGACCTGTGGCCCCAGCAAGAGGAAGACACACGGAGCGCTGGGGATGTCCATGGGCCAGGCAGGACACTGCATGGCCTAGATTTCTTGATGATGCCATACGGCCAAAAGGCTCTGGGAGTGAAGTCTGAGAAGAGGCAGCAGATGCCCTCTTGGTCTCCGTTGCAGGTCACAGGGATCTGGGTGAATAGTCATCTTCAGTCATTGCCAAAGTCAGTGTGTGGGGGCTATGTGCAGCTTTGGCGTGTGAAGTCCGTCGTTAGGCAAGGAGAAGTTAAGCAGCTATCAGTCAGCTGACATGTAGCCATCCAGTAGGCTTTGGGGAAAGGCCTGATACTGAGGGGGGCAGTCACTGGGGCTGGCCTGCTGTTGGGACTTCAGTGCCAGGCCACATTTGTTCCAAGCAAGCTCCAGCTGGGGAAGGCCCTGGGGAAAACCACATGGTTTTGAATCCCTAACAGAACCGTCTTCTGAGTAGGTGATCATGGGGTGTCAGAGCAGCTACTGGTGGATTCTCTCTGGGACACTCAGAGGAGCTTTCTGCCTTGGTTAGAACATTGAAGTAACACTTGTAAAGACTGAAGAACAATGCCTGTCGCAGAAGGACAGGGTACAAGTGCCTGTTAAATAGGGGACTCTATTCTGAGAGTTCCTGTCAGCTCTTGGGGCTGGGAGACCACTGGATAAGACTCTTTTTGCCTCTGGGCAGGTACATCATCAAGCCAGCTGAGGAGCCCCTGCTTGGTGTACCTGGTGACTGCCAGCCTGTGACGCCCAAGGCAGGTAAAGGAGGCCCCAGCCTCCAGGTGTCCCCAAGCCAGTCCTGTGGGAGAAGGCAGAGAGGGGAGAGCTCCTGGAAGGGACTACTGCTGTCTCCACCCCGGTCCCGGCCCACCCCACCTCCAGCCTGTCTGCTCTTCTCATGCTGGACTCCAGTTCATCCTGGCACTCTGGGCTCCCACACCCCAGCCCATGGTGCTCCCAGGAAGCTCTTCCACATTGGCCTGTCTCCTGGCCCTTTACAAGGGTGCCCTCCCACCCAGGGAGTTTCCTGTGCTCCCACTACCTTCCTCTCTCCCAGTTCTAGTACTCTGCAGAGTCCTCTGGGCATTGTTCAGCCTCAGTGACCCTCCCCGACTAGAGGCAGCTGGATGTCCACACACCACAACTGTCTCTTTTCTAATAAACCATATCCCCATGAAGACAGTAATTCTGCACTCAAAGAGCTTGCAGCAGAGGGGCAATGCTATATAATGTTTACAGCCCTATAAAAACATTCCCTGTGTGGAAGATCACGGGGATGGCGATCTGTGGGCAGCAGGGCCAGGTGTGCCTTGTTTTCTGGCTCCACACCTCATTGCAACATTCCAGGGACATCTCAGAAGGAGCCAGATGGCATCTTTCTGACATGTCTGCTCACCTAAAACAGGCTGCACAGCTGCGATGTTTTGGAGAATGCAGCCCTGGGAGCACCACTGTCAATAGTGGAGGGGAGGGTGAACGGGGATGGCAGGCTTGCCTTACATACCTCAGTAGGAAAGAATGTGACTTAGAACCAGAGATAGGAAAAAGATCCTAAAAGTTCATTAGAAATGACATGAAACGAATCATATTCACAAACTCTAGAACAGGCAAGGCAGGCGGCGCTGGACGTTTTACTTAACAGCGTGCCTCTGAGATGAAGGGTACAGATCCAGCAGTGGAGGCCATGGTGAGGCCGGCTCCTCCATGTCCCGGGACGTACCTTGGCTGACCTGGTGATGGCTCCAATCTCTGAATACAGATCAGAGCTGTCTGGGAAATTTTCCACCACCATGGTGCACACGTGGTGGAGAAGCGACTGCTTGTGCACTGTGTCTTTCACTTCTGGAACCTTCTCGAGGTAGCTTAACTCAAACGCTTTGGCCTGTTCAGTGACATTAAATTAAAAATGAGACAAGTTTTACGTAAACTCTTAGAACAGCACAGATGGTTAGAATCAATGAGCGGCTGCAGTAGCCAATATTTAGCTTTTCTGTGTTTGAAGCTTCTCTGGCCACACATCATCCTTTGCCTACGACACATGGACCAGACATATTGGGGATGAAATGGGCATCCTGCCCTTTCCTACCACAGCCCTGAACCACATCCCGGGGCTCAAGCCTTGATCAGGGTGCTGTAGGACAGGGTCTCTGACCACTGACATCGGCCCTACAACTTCTTTCTCCCCTTGCCCTGCTGCATGCCTACTTTCTGGCCAGAGCTAGGCCAACCATAACAATTAAGTTGCTTTGAACAAATATTCAGAATATGTGAGTGATAAACTAAAGGTACAAACAACAACAAAAAAAAAACAGGTAGGCAAAAATTTCCCAGTGTCAATTTTGAGAGTAGCCACACTTCGTGAAGAATAGTGTAAGCCGGGTGTGGTGGCACACGCGTGTAATCCCATTACTTGGGAGACTGAGACAGGAGGATCGCAGGTTCACGGCCAGCCTCAGCTACTTAGGCCCTCCGTAACTTAGTGAGACCCTGTTTCCAAATAAAGAATAAAAAATAGGGCTGGGGGTATAGCTCGGAGGTAGCTATAGTTCAATATAGCTACCCAGGTTCAATCCCCAGTACCGCAAAAATCAATCAATACATACATACATAAAATAAAGAATAGTGTACTTATTTTCCTAAGCTTTCTTTATAGCCATGTTCAAGTTCAAATAAATGGGCCCTGATATTTTAAAGACAAGATTCCTTTTAGATCTTCAGCAAAAAATTACAAAAGTTGTTTATTCTGCTGTGTTTAAAAGGATCAGAAGTAAAACCTCCATCTGCAAATGAAGTACAGGGATTCTGTGACAATGGAGGTGGGAGGACAAGGGCAGGGAAAACTTACATTAGTTCCATTTAGAAAGTTCCCGATGGCTAGGAGAGTAGAGAGGATAAAGCCCAAGGTTTTATTGTTCTCCAACTGGTCTATTCCTTCCTTCAGATCCAAAAGTGGTTCTGCCACTTCCTTTCAGTTAAAAAAACAAGATGAAAAAGAATGTACAACTTGGCTTTCTTATTTTAAATTTTCATACAGTGTAAGGTAACAACAATAAATGGAGTTCTCGCCAGCACAGGACAAGATCCCAAGTGATGGGCATTTATTTGCTCCTAGATATGAGAAAGTGCCAAAAGACGGCAGGGAGAGAGTCCAGTCCCAAACACCCCACGGTGGAGATCAAAGGGCTTGTGCTGGGCGAGCAATATTCTGTCTTCCCTGTTCCTGCCCATCTCCTAAGTTCAAGCAGGGGTCTCAGGTCATCCCCCCCCACTCTGCTCCTGACCAGGGCTGACTTCTGAGACAATCTTCCTTGCCATGCTCCTTCAGCACCTGGACCACAGTCCTCTTTGCCTTCCCTTCTCCTAGGCAGATGACTCTAGAAACTATGGCATCACTGGCCCTGGACCACTGCAGTCTCTTCCCTTCCCCTCTATGCACTCTGTGCTCCCACTACCTTCATCTCTCCCAGTTCTGGTGCACTGGAGATTCTTCTGGGCATTGTTCAGCCTCAGTGACCTCCTAGCCTGGGTTACCCACTATGGAAGGCCACTGTCCTTGTGGCTCCCACCCCCTCAATCTGTAGCCTTCCCAGTAGCCTCATGATCTCAATTTCCCCTTCCCTCTCTCCTATAGCCCCTACCACACATCCTTGATGAGGCCCTCCCCTGCCGATATCCCAAGGCCAGGAGATTCAGTTTCAGTCTCTCCAGCAGCCTCACCTCTGTCCAGTGGGCCTTGCCAGTCCCCAACCAAGGCTGGCCCAACTGTCTGATTCCTCCATGATGGTACCTCATTTTCTTTTTTTTGGTGGTGGTACTGGGGATTGAACCCAGGGGCATTCTACCTCTAAGCTATATCCTCAGCCCTTTTTATTGTTTTGAAATAGGATCTTGCTAGGTTGCTGACAGTCTTGCTAAGTTGCTGGGGCTGGTCTTGAACCTGTAATCTTCCTGTCTCAGTCTCCCAAGTACTGGGGCTTCAGGTATGTGCCACCACGCCCAACTGATGTTGCCTTACTTTGCTAGACAGAGTCACCCAAGTGTGCCAACTGGTTTTGCAACTCAGTTATACCAGTCACCTTAGCAGTCCTACATGTTTTCATCCCTGCTTAATTCCCTAATGAATTCAAATATGGTACAGGTTGCGGATCCCTTCTCCGAAATACTTGTGACCAGAAATGTTTTGGATTTAAAGAAATATTTGCATATACATAGAGATATCTTGGGTTGGGATCCAAGTCTAAACATGAAATTTATGTCTGTTTCATATATACCTTTTACACACAACTGAAGGTAATTTTATATAATATTTTTAGTGCACCTGTGTTTTAACCATTTTCCACTTATAGCATCATATTGGCACTCAAAGACTTTTCAATTTTGTAGCATTTAGACTTCATATTTTTGAATTAGGAATACTCAACTTGTAGATTCTCCTTGAAGTCCCCCAAACTCACCACCACACATATGGCTCTTGGTATAGGACCTTGCTACCTCTTTTGCCAGAAGATAAATACCCATAGCCTCTCCACCTGGGCTTCTGGATCTATATCCTCTGGGTAGGTCCCCTCAGCTAAGCTCCCTTGCAATTCACCATCCATCTCTCCCCTTCCTTCTCCATTGGCTGCTATTCAGCCTGCAAAAATACTCCCAATGCCCCAGTCCAGGGGGATGCCTGTGTCTTCCACTTCCTACTCAAGAGGAGTCTTCCTTTGCTTTCCCTGTGGGGATCTCTTTCCTTCTAGTCTCTTCTCAACAACTTGCAATCTGCTTCATTTTAACTTTCTCCTGAGGATATTTTCCCAAAGGACCTGCTAACTGTCATGGCCAATGGCTGCCTAGGTGATTATGATCAGGTGGAAGGATGACAGGAAATATATTATATTGTGATTTTCTTAGTTTTCTACAATGAAAATACAGTCTGAAAAAAATACTAATTGTTTTTAATTGTTTACCTGGTGCCCACAATTAAGTGTCTAAGGCTGGTGCCAGGCAGGCACTTTAGAAGAACTCATTATTGGCAGGCTGATGATCACTTAGTATAGACACAACAAACATCACCCAGAGTCAATGATGACACAACAATGTCATTATCAACTCACCCTGCAAATCCTGTGTCAAGAACGATCATCCACTACTTTAACATTCATCATTAAAAATAAACTGGCTTTCTCAACACTGGGGACAGAGGACTGGATGCCTCTCTTAAGAAGTACTTACCTTTTCTGTGGTTTCGTAATCCATCTTGAATGCCCAGAGGTGGAGCCGAGCTGAGAGCTCGCTGATGGAGGAAAGGGTGAGGAGGAACTGCTCTGCGCTGCCCAGGGGCACTTCCGGGTTGGCCAGTTGAGCTTCCTGAATTTTCTGCTTCTCCTCTTCCGTGGGAATCATGGTTAGAATTTTCTGGAGAGATGGAATGATAAAATATATTCTTTCTTAGTAATAGACCTTACCCCAATCCTTCAATGTTTTCAAATCATATTATAATTTTTCAACCAGGTAGTAGATACATTCTGCTGTTTTAAAATCATATACAGATGTTATATTGTCATAACCAAGTACACTTTAAGCAATTTTCCCAGAATTTTCCAGGTCTTGCATATGAAGGCTATTCTAGGCAAGAAAGGGGGATGGAAGGTAAGAGAAAGGTGAAAGATAAGATAGAAGATTGAAGGACAATCCCTATTCCCTAGAAAACATAGTGAAACATGTCAACAATATATACTTTGTTGCACTTCTCATTGATTAATTTTAGAGTTTAAAGAAATGAATAATTTACAAAAAACTCATTGAATTTTGGCTCATGTGATATTAAATTTTAATTGTTTTAACTATGTTTCATAACTTAGGTGGAAATGACAATAACTCTTTAAATAATATCAAACTCAAGTCTGATTGAAGAAAAATGATGATGGAGCCGGGCGTGGTAGTGCATGCTTGTAATCCCAGTACTTGGGAGCCAAGACAGGAGGATCACAGGTTCGAGGACAGCCTGAGCAAGTAGAGACTTTCATCAACCTAGTGAGACCCTGTTTCAAAATAAAAATAAAATAGGGCTGGGGATATAGCTCGGAGGTAGAATGCCCCTGGGTTCCATCTCCAGTACCACTTAGTGAGGCGGAGGGCCTCACTAAGTTGCTGAGGCTGGCCTTGAACCTGACATTCTCCTGTCTCAGCCTCCCAAGTACTGGGATTACAAGCGTGAGCCACCACGCCCAGCATAAACTGACTTTAAAAGTTATATAGCAAGGAATATAATTCAAACCACAACAATGAATTGGAAAAATAAATAACCTTGGAGTAATCATACCACCTGACTTTAAGAACTATACAACTGTAATAATTAGGACAGTGTGGCATTGGTGCAAAGATAGACATGGTTCAATGGAAAAGAGAAGACAGGCCAAAAATGGGAGAGACAAGCATGGCCCACTGATTTTGACAAAGGCACAAGAGCTAGTCGATGGAGAAAGGATAGTATTTTTAACAACTGGTGTTGAAACAACTGAATTCCATATGCAAAAAGATGAATCTCAACTTAAACCTTTCACCTTATACCTAAACTCAAAATGGATCATGGACCTAAAAGTAAAATTAAGGTTGAAACTTTTAGAAGGAAATATATGAGAAAAATTTTGTGACCGATGTTAGGCACAAAATTTTTCAACATGATACCAAAAGAAAAGAGGCTGTGAACTGAACTTCATCAAAATTAAAATTTTCTGCTTGGTGAAAGATACTTTTTATTTATTTGGTACTGGGGATTGAACCCAGGGGCATTCTACCTCATAGCAATATTCCCAGCCCTATTTCTTTATTTTGAAACAGGCTCATGCTAAGTTGCTGAGGGCCTTGCAAAGTTGCTGAGGCTGACCTCAAACCTGTGATCCTCCTGTCTTAGTCTCCAAAGTACTGGGATTACAGGCGTGTACTACCATGCCCAACTAAGACTCTGTTAAAGAGAATGAAAAGATGATCTATAGCTCATCAAAAAGTTAAACACAGAGGTTACTCTATAACTCTGCAATTCCATTTCTGGGTATTTATTCTAGAAAAATGAAAACCTATGTTCACACAAAAACTTTTATGTGAATATTTGAAATAGCTTTACTCATAACTGCCCAAAACTATCGAGTTAAATATTTTTCAGTGGATGAATAGATAAATAAGTTGTAAAAGATCCCTACTATAGAATAGTACTCAGCAGTAAAAGGAAGAAACTGTAGATACACACACTGCCTTGGTTGAATCTCAAAGGCATCATGCTGAGTGAAAGAGGTGAATCTCAAAAGGTTGCATACTACATGGTTCCATTATGTGACATTCTTTTTTTAATTAGATACATTGTAATTTTATATCATATTTGGGTACAGAGTGTCAGAAAAATACATGCACATGGCTCTTGGTGCCCTCCCCCACGGTCCTTCCCCCCTCCTTCACCTTCCCTGTGCAAGTCTTTGAGATTGGAATTGGTAATTTTGTATACATAGCATTATTTCAACTGTTACATTCTTTATGACTTTATCCCCCCTCCTCCCTTCCCTAATCCCTCTCGGTCACTCCTTTGAAATCTCTGCTCATCTAACTGATGTTGCCCGTATTTCTGAATATCTCTCTAGCTTCCATTGAAACAGCAATAAAAGCTCTCCCATCAAAGAAAAGCCCAGGCCCAGATAGATTCCCAGCTGAATTCTACAAGAACTTTATAGAAGAAGTAAGTCTAATGCTCCTCAAATTATTCTGTGAAATAGAAAAAGAAGGAAAACTACCGAACTCAGTCTATGAAGCTATAGCATCACCTCAATCCCCAAACCAGATAAAGATACCACAAGAAAAGAAAACTACAGACCGATATCATTGATGAACATAGATGCAAAAATTCTCAACAAAATATTAGCAATTTACATTAAAAAACTATCAAGAAAACAGTTCATCATGACCCATCCCTGGGATGCAAGGCTGGTTCAACATACATAAATCAATAAATGTAATTCACCATATTAATAGAGCTAAGGACAAAACTCATGATTATCTTGATAGATGCAGAAAAATCATTTGATGAAATCTAACAAACACCCTATCATGATAAAAATGCTGAGGAAATTAGGAATAGAAGGAACCAACCTTGACATCATAAAGGCTATATACAATAAACCCAAATCTAGCATCATTATGAATGGGGAAAAGCTGACAGAATTTCCCATAAGATCAGGAACAAGACAAGGATGCCCACTATCACCACTCCTATTCAACATAGTATTCAAAACTCTAGCCTCTGCAATAAGACAGGAGAAAGGAATCAAAGGGACACAAATAGGGAAAGAAGAACTGAAACTATCTTTGCTGATGATGTGATCCTTTACTTAGAAGATCCCAAAAACTCAACCAGAAGACTACTAGAGGTGATAGTTTCAACAAAGTAGCAGGATACAAAATCAACCTACAAAAATCATTAGCATTCTTTTACACCAATCATGAATCGACTGAAAAAGAAATACAGAACACAATTCCATTCACAATAACCTCAAAAAGGATAAAATACTTTGGAATAAATTTAACCAAGGAGGTGAAAGATCTCTATAATGAAAATTATAAATCACTAAAGAAAGAAACTGAAGAAGATTTTAGAATATGGAAAGACCTCCCATGCTCTTAGGCAGAATAAATATAATCAAAATGGCCATCTTACCACAAGCAATCTACACATTCAGTGCAATCCCTATCAAAACACCATCATCATTTTTCACAGACCTAGAGAAATCAGTTATAAAATTCATATGGAAAAACCAAAGACTCAGAATAGCCAAAGCAATTCCCAGCAATAAGAACCATGTCAGAGGCATCACATCACCTGACTTCAAATTATACTACAAAGTGATAGTAATAAAAACAGCATGGTATTAGCACAAAAACAGACACAGACCAATGGAACAGAATAGAAGACTCAGAAACAAAGCCCCATATCTATAACCAGTTGATCTTTGACAAAGGTGTCAAAAACATACACTGGAGAAAAGGACAGCTGTTTCAACAAATGGTGTTGGGAAAACTGGCTATCCATATGTAGAAAAATGGAATTAAATCCTAATCTCTCACCTTGCACAAAAGCCAACTCAGGATTGTTCAAAGACCTAAAAATTAGACCAGAGATTTTGAAACTGCTAGAAGAGGGCATAGGACCAAGACTCAAACATATAGGTACAGGTAGAAACTTCCTCAATAAGACCCCGAAAGCTCAGGAAATTAAAACAAGAACTAACGAATGAGATAGCATTAAATTAGAAAGCTTCTGTGCAGCAAAGAAAACCATGAAGTATCTACAGAAAGAGCCTAAAGAATGGGAGAAGATCTCCACCAACTATACTACATTCTTCAAAAGATGAAACCACAGTGATGCTAAATGCATCAGTGGTTGCTAGGGGCTAAAAATGGGGCTGATCATACAATTACAAAAGAGCAGTATAAGAGCTGTATGGGGAGATGGGACTGTTTGAAATCCTGATTGCAGTTGTTGTTGCATGTATTTATACATGTTTAAAAACCACTAGAACTGTATACACAAAAAAGTCAATCTTATTCTATACTAGCTCAAAAAATTAAAAAAATAAATAACAAAACGAGCTGGATATTTGACACCCGTGACCCACTATGCAGGTGTGTACACATGTGCCTCCAGATGTATCTGGGTGTTGTAGAAGTAGTCTTGAGTTTGAGGATAGTGTTAACAGGCAGGGCTGTCTCTAGTTTATCAGAACTCAGTGATACAAAACTTTGAGGACCTGTACTCTGTGCTGCAGAGTGAGGCTGCAGATAAGTACCCTACTACCTTGTTCTTCAGCATGGCTCCAAACACTGAGGCTACGTGGGTGGAATTTGAGCATCAGGAGAAATATTTAGCAACAGCACTTCTTGCTCACTGCCTGGCTCATGCCTTGCTGTCTACACAGATGGCATTAAAAATAAAACAATTCAAGCAGATTTCACTTTAGAAATATCCATGATTTGAATTCCACTAGTTTTCAAAATAAAACTTAATTTTGCCTTTAAATTTCCTTAATGTTTAAATTGTTTTAAGCATGACAAGAATCCCCAAACAGAAAATTGCTGACACCTTTTATAACCTTCAGAAGGCATTTCCCTGCAGTGATTTGGTTGCTTTGTTTTTTTTTGAAAAAGTAACCAAACATTTTTACTTCTGCTGTTTCCTTCTCTCACTAATTTAAACCATTTGCTCATTGTTGAAGACTTATTAGGTTGCCTTCTGCCAGTTTATTTTGCCTTTTTTTTTACACATCACTGACAGTAAAAATAGCCATCAGACAGTGTAACAGCAGGTCAAAGCCTCCTCCTGTGAGTGGATGGCCCCTTTTCCCATGAGCAAATGATAACAGGATGAGTACAATGTGAGGCAACATCTTTAACTTGCTCTTCTACCGTGTCAATAGGTTTATTGATGATTTTATGATCACCATTTAGTTTTGCAAGAAAGCAAACATCAAGCAAGACTGAAATATGATAACCTTGGGGCTTTTAGTGTTCTCCCAGGGTCTCTCTTTTTTTTGGGGGGGTACTGGGGATTGAACCCAGGGGAATTCTACCTCCGAGCTACACCCCCAACCCCATTTTTTATTCTTTATTTTGAAACAGGGTCTCACTGAGTTGCGGAGGACCTCACTAAGTAGCTGAGGCTGGCCACAAACCCAGATCCTCCTGTCTCAGCCTCCCAATTACTGGGATTACAAACGTGTGCCACCACACCTGGCCTCCTAGTGTCTCTTTAGTACTGCTCTAACTATACTTGCTTTTGTATCTGAAAGCCATATTTCAGAGAAAAAATGCAAAAAGATCCCTTTTTATGGACCCAAATGCTATTGCATTTGGTCATTTCATTTGCTTCTAGATAAGACCATAACAAATAATTATTTTGATTTTGAGTATAGCCCTGGCTACAGCTTTGGATAAGAATCTTCTGTGAGGATTTGGGTGATGAGAGCAGAGAGCTAGAGAATTTAGGGCTGAGCCTGGTTTGTACACAGTTTGTGTATTCTCAAAGAAAATGGTGCTCTATCCATGTACTTTCATGTAGCAATGTTAAAAAAAAAAACTAAAGTATCTTGACAGTATCCTCTTTCACTCAGTGAGGCAGCTGGGGCAGAAATCGTTGTCAGTCTTAACCAATGAAATGATTTACCTGAAGCTAGGTCGGAAAAAAAGCAAGGCAGACCTAGAGAACAACCTATGAGCTGTTCCTCGCTTCCTAGTTCACGAGGACTTAATTACAAATGCAAAATTAACAGCACAGCTGTGTTCAATCATCAGAGAATTCTGGTTCTCTGGCCCCACTAAGCCAACTGACTCTCCATGGGCAGGCTCATCAGCGTGTGTCCAACACCCACTTCAGCACCTGAGGACAGAGCTTATCCACACAAACTACTTTGGAAGATACTATAGCTGTACGTGTATGGCTAAAGGAAGCTTCTGTTTCCAGGATGCTGACAGGCCTGGCAGCCAAACTCAGACAAGTTAAATGCCATTTGGGACCATTCAAATATGCTACCCTCTGAGTATATAGAAACTCTGAAAAATTACAAAAGCAAAGGGAAAAAATAGTAACTGCATAATTCCATTTGTGATAGTTTGATGATATGTTTCTTGGGAAAATATAATTTATGCTCCTTAGAGATGATCCTAAAATAATTCTCTTAAGTTTAATACTCTTGTTATAGAGTACTTCCTTAATGAAGCACAACAAACCCAGATACATACTACTGGTTGCTAAGTAAAGTCACAGGATGTCATTTAATACATCCTAACTTCATTTAGGTACACAGAGCTTTCAAATGACTCTATTAAGTCATGGTGCCATGCCAGGATGCATGTATCCAAGAAGCAGATGGGTTGGCTAAAGGCCCTCTGGGCATTAGCTGGAAATCTTATTAGCAAAGATCTGTAAGTTCACAGTTGCCATCTCTTCTGTTTCTTTTTAACTCTTGAACAACAAGCTGACAGAATAAGCTCTGAGTACTGCCCAGCACATGGATCTAGATCTTCTGTGCCCCTCCAGTCCCTGAGGTCAATGGCCAGATATAGTAGATAATGTCAGACTGTCCTGGATTCCACATTCTCTCTAAGAGGGCTGTTTCCACTGAAGTCTTATCAGCCATGGCTGAAAACTGCTGAGAGATACACAGTCTCTGGATTCACACAGGCAGTCTTTAGATTAGGGGTTCTCAACTGAGTGATTTTGCTCCCAGAAAAGGTTTAACAATGTCTGGAGCCACTTTGGGCTAGGAATCAAGGTCGGGGGAGGGGTCAGGGGGGCTGGCATCTAGTGGGCAGATGTTAGAGATGCTGCTGAACATCCTGCAATGCACAGGAAAACCCCTAAAAGACTGTCCAACCCCAAATGTCAATGGTGTTGAGTTTGAAAATCCCTGTTTAGAAGAAAACTGATAAAAATATTGTAACTCCAGGTGGTGTTGTGATTAAGTATGAGTTTACTGAGGACTCATGACACAATCAAATCTTGGTAAGGGTTTACCAGTGTTTTCTGTAGCTGCATTTTCTTGCTTCAAATTGTTATGTAAGTCAGCTACTCCTGGGCAGAAGACAGCTGGCAGAGCTGTGAGGTGCTCTGTGTAGCCTCCTGTGAGCTTCTCACTCCCATTTCAGAGTCCCTCTCATTTTTTGTGGCTCATAGCCCAGACCACACCTGGGGAAGCCATCCCCAACCACAGGGCCACACTGTGGCTGCAGACTATAGAGCACACATTCTACTCCACCTGTCATGGGCCTGTGAAGTTGCCACAGGCTAATTTTGGGACTCACTTCCCTCATCTTTAAGTCAGGGAGCACAACAGTGTGTATCTCACCAGTTTTTCATGAAAATTTGTGTTCAGTACCTATATGATGCCCAGCCCACGGTAAGAAATGTGTGAACATCAGAGTCTGTGCTTTGTTGTTATTCCTCTATACTCAGCAGCATTAATATTAATATAAATTCCTTCCTGGGTCAAAAGGGTGCTCAAATGGCAACCAGTCAAACAGGGAAAAAGAATAATTAGGTTCATTCTAAAATCTAAGTAATTTATTGTATCTGAAACTTTCCTCGCCTAAGGAAAGAACAAAGGCAAAACCCAAAGGAATTGCTCTCTCCTGATGGACTTTCAAGTCCTCCTGACAAGGAGAGGAAATATTTTTACAAGGAGAAGTCGTCATTTTTTCCTGAATAAGGCTGGTCTGGCTGTACATGAAGCTTCCCCACATGTGAATCTTAGCTTTTGCAATCTCTAAAGGACCTTGTCAAGTAAATAAGATGACCTGAGCTCATGCCTTGCTTCTCCTCCATGAGGAAGCACTTGGTTCGTCCAGGTTCACCCGATGGCAGCCCCTTCCTCCTCTGGAGGACCCCAGAGAGGGGCTGCCTCAATGTCTCTCTGTCTTTTCCTGCTGTCACCTGACTTATCACCTTATACCCCCACCCCACTCTGCTATATGCCCTGAATATACTGCCTGCCTGACTCCAGGGGTTGGGGCATGGTTTCTCCTTCAGCGAGGAAGGACATTCACTTCCCTTCTTGTTCCTAGAACACAGTATATGTGGTTCTCAGAGTAGAGCTGCTTGGGCTTCCTGTGGGTTTCCAGGACTGCTATAAACAATGTACAGCAAACTGGGCAGCTACACACAACATAGATTTACCCTCTCACAGTTCTAAAAGTTAGAAGTCCAAAATCAGGGACTCAGCAGGGACTCTGAAGTCTATGGGAGAGGATTGTTCTTTTTACCATCTAGTGCTTGCCTTCAACCCTGGGCATTCCTTGGCTGGTGAACACAACACTCTAATGTCTGCCTCTGTTACCACATGGTGTTCTGTGTATTCTCTCTCTCTTCAAATGGCATTCTTCTCTCTGTATCAGTGTCCAAATGTCCCTCTTCTTATAAGAATACCAGTCATCAGATTTAGGGCCCATTCGAATCCAATATGACCTCACCTTAACTTGATTATACCTACAAGATCCTATTTCCAGTAAGGTCACATTCTGGGGGACAGGCATGAATTTGGGGGGACACTATTCAACCCAGTACAGGCCTCTAGAGGCCCCTTTCAAATGCCTGGCCTTCTTGGTTCAGACCCCTGACATACTGCATACCCAGAAGTGTGGGCAAATCTGGTAGAGTGACCTAAGCCCTTCCTCACTTTTCTGGCAATGGCCTGGAGTCCAGCTTCACTGGCTCCCTCTATGCTCGAGTCTTCTAAATCAGGCCACGCATGAATGAACCCAATCATGGAGAAGCTTTAAAGGAGTTTGTAGTTTCTTGCCAATAGGAGGACAGGTTGAATGTCACCGGATATCACAAAACAGTGTCCTCAGATTCCCCACTCTTGACTAAGTGTGCCCTTGAGCTATGTCACCCCTCTGTGGGAATCTGGGGGCTGGCCATTAGCTCCACTAACTTTTTTCCATTACTACAATAAGAGATTTCACCTGCTACCAACTGGCACCAGCCCATGGTGAAGAGAGGACACAATGGGTGGAAGAACGGGAAGCCGGGAATAGCAGGTCAATCATGGTTTCATCTGGGCCACCCAGCAGCCACACAGTCACAGCATGTACCCAATTTTGCTGCTTTTTACATTCATATCAACAAGTGCTACAGACTTGGGTGATTTGGCTCTCCAGACTATCAAACAAAACACATCTCTACATATCCCAACAAGTGTCAAGAGAGAAACAAAGTCCTTTATGTGGACGTGAATACTTACTGAGAACCCTATATTTGCAAGCATCTGCTAAATGTATTTGGTGTGAAATGATGTGAAAGAAGACCCTTGTGTCCCCAGCGAGGTTATGAGGTTATGATAGTCTTTTTCTATTTTGAAGTAGACAGAGGGTAATCAGAGGCAGGTCCATAGGTGAACCACAGAGTGAGGATCTCTGAACTTCATAGGCAAAGTGAGGCTCACCTCCCCATGGAATAAAGATGAAAAGATTATTATTAACATTATCCAGAGTCAGGTTGAAAACAGAAAAACGGCAAGTCACCCTGTGAAGAAAAGTCAGAATGTATGCAATAATGTGATGTACAGTTCACACATGTGATAAATTATAGAACACAAACAATGCTTGATAGAGGTCCCCTTACCTCAATTCCTTCTTTGTTTAAGGCATATTCATCAAAATTCAGAATGGCTATCTTAATCGTCCTTGGAGGGGGCAGCACCGTCAGACCAATATTGATGGCGTTGCTCCTCTTGGAATCTAGAACAATGATCTCCTGCCTCTTCCCATCTGCAGCAGTTTTCTTGGTGATAAACAAGGAAAATCAAATATTAATATATCATCTTGGGTCTGCTCTATGTTTCATTATTAAAAGCAAACTTGCTACTTACGAGATGAAAACAAATGGCCCAAATTCAGCTCAGGCAAGGACTGGCTACTGCTGCTCAGCCCAGAAGAAAGAGATCAAGGATTAAACCTTGAGAAGCTGCCAACCTTGGAACTTCACGAGTCAGACACATTACAAAATAAAATTGATTTTCCTTCAATTGGGAAAAATGTGATATTTTGCAAGAAAAAAGTGTGTTTTTTTCCATAAAAGCAGAGAATACAAAGCTAAAACCTTTCAGAGTTCCTTTCCTGTGGGTTGTGGGCTGTCAGAATGTGTCCTGGTTGGACCCAGCATGTGTGGTGTATACACAGAGAAGTCAGTACATGTGCTGAGAAGACAGGACCAATGAGGAGAATCCAGCATGGCTGGCCCATCAGCCCTTCCAGATTCCTGACTGCATTAGCTCAGGGCACCCCTCACCATTCAAATATCCTATGCCCTTCAGACTACAGCACCTCCACCTTTTCTGCCATACTTAAGACATCTGTGCAGCTGCCCACTGGGCAGGTGATGAGGAGCCTTCCAAGGCAGAGAAATGAGATGTGTGCTGATGAAGAGGAATGAGAGACAAGCAGGCTCAAAGGCCAAGGAGGAGAATTGATAACAAGGGGTGTCCTGGCATCCTTGCAGAGCCCTGTGAGTGTGTGGCTTCCCTGCCAGCCTGGGTGCCCCTCAGAGCCAAGCCCTGGGCCTCTGTCATCCTTGGGCCAGCTCAGGGCTACTGCATGGCTGAACTCAGTAAGTGTGTGTTACAGACCAAAAATGTTTGTACCCCCCTCCTCCCATCCATATGTTGAACTCCTAATTCCCAGTGGGATGGTATTTAAAGGTGGGCCTTTTGGAAATAATTAGGTTTAGGGGAGGTCATAGGGTGAGGGCCTCCTGATGGGATTAGTGTCCTTCTAAGAAGAGGCCAGCAGCTAGCTCTCTCCGCCCACCACACAGCAAGAAGGTAGCCATGTGAAAGTCAGGAAGAGAGCCCTCCCAGGGAACCAACTTGGCCAACACCTTGATTTTGGACTTCCCAGCCTCCTGCTACAAGAAATAAATTTTTGTTGTTTAAGCCACCAAGTCTATGGTATTTTATTATGGCAGCCCTAGAAGACCAGTCTGTGTGAAGTGCTGAGCCAATGCTTTTCACCACCTAGAGCGGTGACCACAGCCCCTCACCACTTTCCATTTGGGTTTTCAGGAAGTGCATGTGGCAATGGGGCCAAGCAGGGAGGAGAGCTGGCTCAGCAAGCCTGCTGCTCTTGCTCAAAACCAGCTGGGAGGAGGACTATTCTGAGTCATACCTTGGGTGACAGAGTGGCTCTCCTGAAGGAAAAGACACAGTAGGTGATGGATGCACTTACTGCATAAGGGGGTCCAACTGTGGGGCAGCTATAAGTCACCTGGTGGAGAAGTGGGTCAGGGTCTGCAAGAGCTGACACTTGATCTAGGTCCTAAGAAACATGTGGGATCTAGCTTGGGGTCTGAGGTAAAGGTAAGGAGATAATGAAGCAGCTTTGTCAAGGTTGTTGGGAATTTCCAGGAATGAGGCTAGAGGTTCGATGGGGCCATGTCCTGGAAGAGCCAGCGTAGGGAATCTGACTGCACTCAGCAGCTGACTGCCGCTCACAAGCTGGCCTCACCCTCTCCTCTGATGCAGGGAAAGTCCTGGGCCTGGGAGCAGCTGAACCATCTGGAGAAGCTGCCTGGAGCAACAGTAGTGATGGGGAGCCATCAAGGAGAATCAGACTAGAGTCCTACTGAGGTTCTCCTGGGCCCTCCAAATCTAATTGCTCAAACTCTATTTTAGATCCTTAAATATGCATTTGGGAATGAACTCAAATTTCTTCATGAAGAAAACAACTGAAAGCATCCAAGCTCTTTTGAGGCCTGGTGGCCAGGAGGGGCAATTCCTGTGGGTGTAGTCACTGACTTTGAACAAGGGCAACCAGGGACATGTGGCATACATGCCCCCCTTCCCAAGGCAGGCTTTGTTTTCTATATATTTCATCAAATAAAGTGAAAATTCTCTATTTAGCTTTTAGCTTTTACATTTAAAATAGTATGTCTTATGTGGAATACTAAGAAGGAAGGAGAAAGGTTGAGAAAATGCAGATACAGGAGATGAAGAAGGATGTTACGGCCTGTGATGGCAACTTTGGGGTGCTGGGGTGCCTGCTTCTCCAGGCTCTCAAGACAACTACCAAAATCCATTCCCTCTTCCCTGATCATCATCACGTGTCCATTATAAAATTTACCTGCCCAAACCCTTGGCACCCAAAGCTGGGCCTGTGACTTAATTCTAGTGTTGGTAGTCCTAAATAAAAAGAGATCCACCCAGTAAGCCACACCCTTTCCCTCCCATCTCTTCTTTCTGCCTAGATCATGGACAGGAGGACTGGAGGTACAGTGGCAGATACCATGTGACCATGAGGGAGAAGCCACATAGCTGGAAGCAAGGATTCTCTGGGAGTCCTTGGCCTTTAGCCACTCATCTATACAGTCCTTATCACTCTAAGGAGCCTGGAGAGATGCCTGTGCAGGCCCAGCTAGCCCCACTGGAACCTCTGCACACATGAGAAAAAGATGCTCCCTCTGGGAAGAAACAGCCCTATAGTGAACAGCTGTCCACAAAGAGCTTGGGAGAGAAGCACCACTCAGATTCCAGCCTCTCCCCTAGCAGCCTGTGTCCACGTGTGGCAAACAACCTGCACACACCTAAGTGGTGGCTCTGCAGCTGATGTGCTCTGGGTCCCATTCTCAGGACAGTGCAATTTACACTAATGGACATGCCCTCACACTGCCCTATGACCAGGGAGCGCAAGCCACTGAGCAGCTGAGACAACTGAAAGCGTGGTTCCCACAAGTGAAGACCCGCCTTTTCAGAGCACTCACATCCACAGCATAAAGAAAAGATAAAGCCGGGCGTGGTGGCGCATGCTGGTAATCCTAGTACTTGGGAGGCGGAGACCGGGTTTGCAGCCAGCCTCAGTTACTTAGTGAGGCCCTCCGCAACTTCGTGAGACCCGGTTTCAAAATGAAGTATAAAAAATAGGGCCAGGGGTGTAGCTCGGAGGTAGAACCCCCCTGGGTTCCATCCCCAATACCGCAAAACAAAAAGAAAAGAAAAGAAAAGAAAAGAACTAAAGGAATATCTGGAATTTAATTATTTTATATCTGGATTTTAGCAAAGAAGTGCTATTCTTGATAATTAAAATAAACCTCTACTTGATGCTACAAAATGCCCTGGTATCTTCTGGTCAGTTATGCCCAAGATGAGGGAGTGGGTCAGGTAGGGCAGTCCAACACCCTCCTTCCCTTCCACAATAACCTAGAGCTGCACCTGCAAGAGCAAGCCAAAGTTCTCTGTGCTTGGGAGCCCATGTCCATGCCCAAGGATGAGCAGTCAATGATTCTGATCCATCCCAATTGTCATTCTGAATCAAAGCCTCAGATTAGCAATAATAAACTTCACTACATCCTCCACGCAGTCCCATGACAGTGCAATTGCTGCCCACCCTTCCTTCACAAAGCCTCTCGTGCCTGTTCCTCCGTCTCCACTCCTGCAGTCTCTTCCCTGAGCCTGACTCCTCAGCACCCAGCCTCTAAGAACAGTCCACCACCGGCCTCCTGCTTCCAGTCTCTTCTCCTCCCCAACCCATCTATCCTATGCTTGCCAAAAGTCTTTCTCAGAAAACCTTTTCCTTATTGCATTTCTTTCATTAGAAAGGCATGGTGATTGTCCAAGGTTTACAATTAGGAAAGTGGTCTATGATAGAAAGGAGATATAAATCAGGAGTCAAAGAAGGAATAATGGTCCCTATGTAGATAGGTCAAGAAATATAAATGCCCCTCTAAAGGTATCTAGAAGGAAGGGGTGAGATATAATGGGAAAGAGGTAAAATAGGGATTGGGAAGAAGAGAGGAGGCAAGGCTTTTATGCAGGAAATCAGAAAGTTGTTTTGCATTTGATAGGAAACCAGAGACCAGACACATGCCCCCAAATAACACCTATATAAGGAAATGAAACCAAAAATCTCTTGAAATATCAATATAAGATAGGGCCTACTAAAATAAAATGATAAGATTTTCTTGAAAGTAATAAAAGAGGACTTGAAAAAATGAGAAAAATCATTTACTAGATAGGAAGTTTTAATTTTGTAAGTATGCCAGGTATCTCTGATATAACATAAATATTTAAATTAATTTCATCAAAATTCCAACAAGACTTGTTTTTGGAATTAGAAAAATATATTCTGAAGTTAATGAGAGACTATATCTATTTAACAAGTTAACAATATTCTTTTTTTAAATATGTTTTTATTGGTGTATTGTAGTCTCACATCACAATGAGTATCAGTTTGGTTTTAACATACATGCACACAGCTCTTGGTGTCCCTCCCCCCACCTCCCCCCTTACATGTAGCGCTGAGAATGATGTTGGTATAATATCATATGTACACATTGTTTATGATAGTAATTCCATAGATTCACTTCTTTCTTGCCCTTCCTCTTCTCTTGTACCCCATCCCTTGCACCTCTGAGGGTTCTCTGTTGTCATTGGAGACCCTTTTGTGTCCCCACTACTCCCTAGGTTGCGCATATTAATGAAAACATATGTCCCTTCTTTTTTTGTGATTGGCTAATCTCACTTAACATAATGTTCTC
>PVJS01032365.1:0-22819 GCA_004027185.1 Glis glis | reverse complement strand
CGCAACTTCGTGAGACCCAGTTTCAAAATAAAGTATAAAAAATAGGGCCGGGGGGTAGCACGGAGGTAGAACGCCCCTGCGTTCAATCCCAGGTACCGCAAAAAAAAAAAAAAAAAAGAATCTAAACCAAGATTGCCCAAATTATAGAAACTATTTGAGAGCATAATATTGAAATATGTTTGATACCTGGCAATTAATTCTTATTTGAATATCTGCTTCTCAAATGCTACTTTTGTTCAAAGTTTTTGTTTGTTTGATTTTTTATGATCGATACTATATCATTTCTTATGGAGTGGTATATACATTTTGTGGGGGGGCTACATCCCCACCCCTATTTCTATTTTTTATTTGGAAATAGGGTCTTGCTAAGTTGCTGAGGCTGGCTTTGAACCTAGGATCCTCCTGTCTCAGCCTCCCAAGTACTAGGATAACAGCAAGTGCCACCACACCCAGCTAGTGGTTTCTATATTTGATGTTATGTTCCAGCTCACTTCTCCAAATTTCTTTGCTCTATTAAACCCATTTGTTTATGAAAAGTGCTAAAAGAAGATTTCTTTTCCGATTGCTGTCTCACATAGCTCTTTTTGAATGCTTTGCTTTCAGAATAGACCTCTGAGTTGGGACCCAAGCTTCTAACAGAGTCTAGATTCCTACCTTCCCGAGTTGCAGGTATGTCTGGCTCTGGAAGAGCCTTTATCGAATATGACGTGGGAATGAAAATCAAAACCTTCACTTGTCCTGCGTTTCTGTGTGGATGTGATGAGTAATTGTTCTTAGCTTTTTATCACAAATGATACCAAAATGGAGAGGAACAAATTTATTCTTTGGAATACTTCTGTATTAGGGGATAGGGGATGGAGGAGGTCCCCTAGAAAGGAGAAGGGGACCTCAACTCAACTCTGGCAGGTTCTTGACTTACACCACTGAAGGGAATTTCAGGGCACATCAAAAGAGGCATGAACAAAGATATATTCAGGAAAGCAAGCAATAGAGCAGGATTGGCACTCAAAGGGTGAGGGAGTGCGGGCCCTAGAGAGTGAGACGCACTTTTGGGGTCTCAGGCTCCTCATTTTAAAGGAAACTGAACGTGGTGGTGCACGCTTGTAATCTCAGTACTTGGGAGGTGGAGACTGGAGGATCCAGGTTTGCGGCCAGCCTCAGCTACTTAGTGAGGTCTCTGCAACTTCATGAGATCCGGTTTCAAAATAAAGTATAAAAAATAGGGTTGAGGGTGTAGCCCGGAGGTAGAACGCCCCTGGGTTCAATCCCCAGTACCGCAAAAATAAATAAATAAATAAATAAAGGAAACTGAAAATCGTGAACATGAGAAGTCCATGGGGCGACGTCAGCCTGGTGAGCTCTATTCTCGTAGTCATGCACAGGGCCCGTCATGGTGGTATCTAGGTTGAGGTCATCCAGTCAATAGGTGATGTTTGCAGTATACCCGTATCATAAGTCTCTAACAATATTTTCCTTTGGCTTTATTTAGTCTAAACAAAATACACTGTGTAAACTAGCAATGCATGTAGGCATTAATCATCTGGATTCACAATACTCTAAGAATTTGAGGGCTTCTTAAGAATTTAGGCCTGGAAGAAAACAAGCTTGGGGAGTAAAGGTGAGGGTACTCATGGAGCTTCTTAAAGTTCATTTTTTTGCGGTACCGGAGATTGAACCCAGAGGCGTTCTACCTCCGGGCTACACCCCCAGCCCTATTTTTTATACTTTATTTTTGAAACCGGATCTCACGAAGTTGTGGAGGGCCTCACTAAGTAGCTGAGGCTGGCGGCGAACCTGGATCCCCCGGTCTCCGCCTCCCAAGTACTGGGATTACAAGTGCGCGCCACTACGCCCGGCTTAAAGTTAAATTTGTTTTCCCTTCCCATTGGTCTCCTTTCTACCCATCCTTATTTCTTTTTTTTTTTTTTTTTTTTTTTTTGCGGTACCAGGGATTGAACCCAGGGGCGTTCTACCTCTGCGCTACGCCCCCGGCCCTATTTTTTTATACTTTATTTTGAAACCCAGTCTCACGAAGTTGCGGAGGGCCTCACTAAGTAGAGAGAGAGACACGGGGGGGGGGGGAGAGAGAGAGAGAGAGCGAGCGCTGAGGAGGCTGGCCGCGAACCTGGATCCTCCAGTCTCCGCCTCCCAAAGTACTGGGATTACAAGCGTGCGCCACCACGCCAGGCCTCTTATTTCTTTTATCATACATCATTGCCTTTCAGGAGCTTCCTAGTGGCAACTCCAATAAAAAGTTTGGACACAAATACCATTGACAATACTGTGAGGATTGAATTATGTTATAAAAAGAAGACCTAGTACCTCTGTGAATTTTAATAATGAAATGTGGCTTACATATATGCTATCTTATTTTCTGTATACATGTTTTATTTATAAAGAAGAGATAAGAGTGGCATTATACAGAAATGTATACTGTTTAAAGAATAATAAGCCAGGCATGGTGGTGCACGCTTGTAATCCCAGTATTTAGGAGGCTGAGACAGGAGGATTGCAGATTTGTGGCTAGCCTTAGTAATTTAGTGAGGCCTTTTGCAACTGAGACCCTGTTTCAAAATAAAATAAGGATGCAGGTATAACTCAGAGGTAGAATGTACCTGGGTTCAATCCCCAGTACCACAACACACACACACACACACACACACACACACACACACACACACACACACAAAGAAGGAGGAGGAGGATAAGGAGGAGGGGGGGAGGGGGAAGGAGAAGAACAAGACGAAGAAAGCCAGGTGTGGTGGTGTATGCCTCTAATCCCAGTACTTGGGAGGCTGAGACAGGAGGATCACAGGTTTGAGGACAACCTCAGCAACTTAGCGAGACCTTTAGGACCTTAGCAAGACCATGTTTCAAAATAAAAAAAAAATTTTAAAATGTAGCTTGGAAATAGAATGCCCCTGGGTTCAATCTCTAATATTCCCCCTCCCAAAAAAAGACACCCCTACACATTCCACCCAGGTTCAGATGCAGAACATTACTTGAGCCTCTGGGCATCCCTTCCAAGTGGCATTGTTCTCCAAACCGCCACCAAAAGACTGCTTTCTCTTGACTTTTATGCTAATCATTCTCTTTGCTTTCGTGTTTGTTTCCCACATATTAATAATCCCTAAGTAAAATAATTGTTTCTTTTCTTTAAACAGAGTGGCAAACACAACATTAGATGAATAAAGAAAGGGCAATATTGCAGTATATGATGGAAGCTCTGAGAAGCTGCACAGTCTCTGGGTTTTAGTCTGGCTCAGTGTCCCTGAGCGCTTACAGGAGGCCCTATAGGCAGGGCAAGAGTGACCCCCAGCAAGCATGGGGCTCACCACTAGGGCATGTCACAGTGTAGACCAGGTGCTGGGTACCCAAAGGGAATAGGCCATACAGTTTTTCTCCCCTGAAGCCCACTGCGGCTTATCCCTGAGTGGTTAAAGCAGAGATGAAATGAGTAAGGGAACTGGAGGGGAGAGAAGAGATGTGACTGAGACACAGCAAGTAGAGACAAGAACTGAGGGCAGGCCCACTGGGTGTTTGCTCCTTTGATAACAAATGGCAAAATGGTAGAGGGATCTCAGAAAGGATGTCTGGGTGCATCTGTTACCCTGGTGCCTCCCCTCAGCATTCCTGGGAGTTTGGGTACCTTTCTTGTATGAAGATCTCCAGTCTCTGGTATCTCTTGTTCTCTTTTTCCTTGTTCCACCATTTCGTCTTTGTTGATTACATCCTCCAGTAAATTCTTGGAGAGTATATCCCAGTTCATGCCTGATGGCTTGGCCAAATACAGAATTATAAGCTGAGGATCATTTTTCCTTTGAATTTTTGAAGACATTCCTTTATTGTCTTTCATTGTTATTGTTGATATATTGGAGCGTGTAGTAATTCTCAATCCTTTAATATGTGAATTATCCCCATCCCCCACCCTCTACCCCATCCCTGGCCCCAAGCCTGAGGACTTTTCTCTGTTCAGTGTTCTAGAAATTTACACCCATGTGTCCTGAGCATGGTCTGTTTTCAATTCATTGTGGGATGCTCTAACTGGGCCCTTTCAATTTGGTACTTCATGTCCCCCAGGCCTAAAAATGTTGCATGATCTCGTTGATGATTTCCTCTAGTGTCCTCCCCTTCCCCCACCCTCACTATTTTTCCATGCTGGAACTTCTGTTATTTGGATGCTGGAGTTCATCATCTAATCCTCTAATTGTCTTTTTGTTTGACTATGTTAGAGATTTTATCAACATTGTCATCCAATTCTTCTATTGTGTTTTGCAGATGTGTATTATGTTTTTACCTTTTAAGAATTCTTTTTATGGCCTCTGAATATTCCTTTTTCATAGGACCTTATTCTCATATCATAGTTACAATAACTTCTTATCCCTTTGAGGATAATGAGTCTTTGAAGTTTTCGTTTTCCTAACATCTCTTTCATCCAGATTGGCTTTTTCTATCTGGTCTCTGTCTTTAATGTAAGAGGCACTTCGACCTGTTTCCTGGTTTTTGTTTTAACTATCTGCTCATGGAGTTTGGCATGCAGAGGTGAGGCTTGTCGCCTGTAAGCCTCACTGTGGGAAGATCTGGAGACTTGTAGGGGACTCTGCCTACATACTTTCTCTTAGGCAGGTCCAACTCTTTATATTTTTTTTCTTTTTCTTTTTTGGTACTGGGGATTGAACCCAGGGACATTCTACCTCCAAGCTACACCCCCAGCCCTATTTATTTATTTTGAAGCAGGGTCTCCCTAAGTTGCTAAAAGGTTCACTAAATTGCTGAGGCTGATCTTGAACCTGCCATCCTCCTGTCTCAGCCTACTAAGTACTGGGATCACAGGCGTGTGCCACCACACCCAGCTTAGATCCAACTCTTGAGAGAAGCGTAGGGAAGTTTTGCCTGAAGGATAAGGTATGGCCAGCCTTCTTGGAGCTGAGCTAGGGAAGTAGGCTGTGAGTCCCTTCAGGCAGTGGTCAGCAAGCAGGTAATCACATATTCGCCCACTTTCTTGTTTCAAATATGCCTGGTGTCTCCACTCCAGACACCTCCTGTTTCACTGCTTTCAACTAACCTCTAGACATCTAGGGTGGGAGAGCACGCTCATCTATCTCTGGCGCTTTGAAGTTAGAGGAACGACCTGAGGCGGCGCGTCTAAAACTTTCATGTGCACACAAATCACCTGGGATCTAGTGAAAGGGAGCCACAGATTCAGTAGCTCTGGGCTGGAGTCTGACTTCCTGCATACCTAGCAGGTTTCCTGCTTCTGGTCCAAGGTAGGACCACACTTCGAGTAGCAAGGACCCAGGACCAACTGCTTCTCTAACTGCTTTTCAGTTCAGGGAGAGCACCTGCCTATTATGTGCAAAGGTCTGGGGTCAATCTCCAGTACCGGAAATTAAAAAAAGTCAATGATTAGGATAAGTATTATTTTTCAAATTCTAAAAGCTATGCAATTGCTGGGTATGGTGGTGCACGCTTGTAATCCCAGTACTTGAGAGGCTGAGACAGGAGGATCACAGGTTCATGGTCAGCCTCAGCAACACACAACTTAGTGAGACCCTCTTTCAAAATAAACAATTAAGTAGGACTGGGGGTATAACTCAGAGGTAGAACACCCTTGGGTTCAATCCCCAGGACCAGGGGGAAAAAAAATCTTAAATTTGCATTCCTAGCCGGGCATGGTGGCACATGCTTGTAATTCCAGTACCTAGGAGGCTGAGACAGGAGAATTGCAGGTTCAAGGCCAGCCTCAGCAACTTGTGAGGCCCTCTGCAACTTAGTGAAACCCTGTTTCAAAATAAAGAATAAAAAAATAGGGCTGGGGTATAGCTTGGAGGTAGAATGCCCCTGGGTTCAATTCCCAGTACCACAATAAAATAAAAAATAAAAAATAAAAAAGCTACCCAATTAAATTAGATGTAAACTCCCTTCTTTCTTTGGATGAATTCTTCATCCCCACCCTCACCCTAGTTCTAAAGCTTCCTGCTGGCTCTTCTGAGGCGTCTGTGGCATGCATGGAGTTACTTCTCAGCTTTTCCATCACTGACATGAGGCATGGCCATCTCAGGTTGGCTGAGTCAGTTACCACCAGCTCATCTGCTTTCTGGCTTCCAAAATGTTGCTGTCATCTTCTCTCCTTTTTACTCTTTCTTTGTGAGTTTATGTTTTTAAAAACAATTTTTTTCACTTTAGGGGGTTTCGGAAAGGAGCAAAATTAGTTGTGTGTGTTCTGCCATATCAACCTTAACTCTAACCATCTGCTAAAGTATTTCCCTCAAGTTTGGGGGTATCTGTGTAAATAGAGCCTGTTTTGTTAATATATAACTGATACGATGTGCCTCTAGGTCTTTGTGTAAGGAGTGCTCTCTACTTCTCCCTTCCTCCTTTTTCTGCATACTCAATTCTTCTTTCTCCTTTTCTTTTCTTTCTGTCTTCTTTCTTCTTTTCAGTGATGGGGATCACTAGGCAAGCATTCTACTACCAAGCTACACTCCCAGTCCAACCTGCCAATTTGTGTGTGTGTGTGTGTGTGTGTGTGTGTGTGTGTGTGTATGTGTGTATGGTACTAGGTATTGGAACCCTGGGGCATTCTATCTCCAAGCTACAATCCCAGCCCCATTTTATTTTTATTTTGAAACAGGGTCTTGCTAAGTTACTCCAGGCTGGCCTCAATCCTGTGATCCTCTGTCTCAGTCTCCCAAGCACTGGGATTACAGGGGTGCACCACTGTGCCCAGCAAGGATACCAAATTCTTACACAGTCTTCAAGACCCAGCTCTAATGTCAGCTTTGGTAAAGCCGCTCTGGTTCCCAAGTTGTTAAAGAGCTGTGTTCTCATGACTCTTGCTGTAACCGACTGCTTATGCAGTAAACAGCTGTAAAGTATCTTTTAAAGACTCTGTGAGCTCCTCAGGGTGAGCTTGTATCTTTGCAGGTCAGTATCCAGCACATATTGAGAGCTTATAGATGTTTAGCAATTGAATTAGTGTCTGTGTATGCCTGTTTTTCTTTTTTCACTTTCTTCCCTCTTCATCTCTTCTTTCTATTGAGAGGTTATTATATTTATTACCTATTCTATTCTCAAATAGAAATTCATGTCACATAATCTTTTTTTTTTTTTTTTTGCGGTACCGGAGATTGAACGCAGGGGCGTTCTACCTCCGTGCTACACCCCCAGCCCTATTTTTTTTTATACTTTATTTTGAAACCGGGTCTCATGAACTTGTGGAGGGCCTCACTAGGTAGAGAGAGAGAGAGAGAGAGAGAGAGAGAGAGAGAGAGAAACAGGGAGAGAGAGAGCTGAGGCTGGCCGCGAACCCGGATCTTCCGGTCTCCGCCTCTCAAAGTACTGGGATTACCAGAGTGCGACACCACGCCCAGCCTTCACATAATCTTAATTTTGAAAAGTCAGGGAGCCAGGTGTGGTGGTACATGCCTGTAATTCCAGTACTTGGGAGGCTGGGACAGGAGGATTGCAGGTTCGCAGCCAGCCTGGGCTGCGAACTTAGTGAGACCCTGGTTCCAAATAAAGAATACAAAATAGGGCTGGGGTGTAGCTTGGAGGTAGAATGCCACTCGGTTCAATCCCCAGTAACACACACACACACACACACACACACACACACACACACACACAATCCTGGCTACTTGGGAGGCGGAGAGAGGAGAATGGCAAGTTCAAAGCTAGCCTGGAAATTTTATCAAGACTGTCCCCAAATAAAAAATAAAGGTCTGAGGATGTAGCTCAGTGGTAGATCACTTGCCTAGCATGTGTGAAGGTCTGGATTCAATCTGCAGTATTGGGGGGAAAAAGGTCAGTGATTAGGATAAATAATATTTTTCAAATTCTTTTTTTTTTTTGCAGTACCGGGGATTGAACCCAGGGGCATTCTACCTCTGGGCTACACCCCCAGCCCTATTTTTTATTCTTTATTTTGAAACAGGGTCTCACTAAGTTGCGGAGGGCCTCACTAAGTAGCTGAGACTGGCCGCGAACCTGGATCCTCCGGTCTCAGCCTCCCAAGTACTGGGATTACAAGCGTGCGCCACCATGCCCGGCTATATTTTTCAAAGTCTAAAAGATACCCAATTACATTAGATTTAAATATTTATTATATAAATGTCCATTTTATGTCTAAGGATTTGTTAAAAGACAAAATTTCCCTTAACGCTATAGGAAGACATAATATGTACTAATAAAATGATCTGTTGAATGAGTTTGAATCTAAGATATCTAAATAAATTAAAAATAAATATTTTTATGCTGGTGAGAATTTGGGGAATTAGGAACTCTCATACACTGTTGATGGGATTGTAAATTAGTACGACCATTATGTAGATCAGTATGGAGGTTCCTCAGAAGACTAGGAATGGAACCACCATATGACCCAGCTATACCACTCCTTGGTATCTTTCCAAAAGAAGTAAAGTTAGAATACTATAGTGATACTTATAGCATGTTTATAGCAGCACAATTCATAATAGCCAAATTATGGAACCAACCTAGGTACCTGTCAACAGATAAATGGATAAAGAAAATGTGATAGATACACACTATGGAATTTTACTCAGCCATAAAGAAGAACAGAATTATGTTGTTTGCAGCAAAATGGATGGAACTAGAGAACATCATGCTAAGTGAGATCAGCCAGTCTAAGAAAGTCAAGGCATGTGTATTTTCTCTTAAATGTGGAAGCTAGAGAGAAAATAGGAAACAAAAGGGACTTCAGTCAAATAAAGAGTGAAACCAGTAGAATAGAGGAAGAGGTTGGGGGAGAGGGAGAAAGGCAGGGGAAAAAGAGATTTGAGGAAGAAAACAGATCAAATAATGTTATGTTCATATGTGAAGGTATCACTACCAGTTGCACTGAGGGGGTGGATCCAGAGGGCAACTCACCAAGTGATGTGTGCATATGTAAATGTATCATTTTGAATCTCACTATGTTGTGTGATTACAATGCACCAATAAAATTATAAAAAAGAAAAATATTTTTAGTTTCATGATAAAAATTAAAATGTTTACAAAGCCTGCACTGCTCCTTTTAAGTTTCTTGCCTAGAAAACTTTTTCAGAGCAAATGTGCTGCTGTCAAAATTTAACCCAGTAGTTGCTAACACCATAATCGAGTCACAATCTGATTTAAATAATGGAATCAATAAAAATGCATAATCACATGCTTACCATTCCTATCTCAGTGTGAATTCAGACATTACGTCAGTTATGTTAATGTTTTATAGACCAAATAATTTCTCATCCTCTTAAAAAAAATGCCCTTTAAATTGAAAATCTAAGCCGGGTGTGGTGGTGCACGCTTATAATCCCAGTACTTGTGAGGCTGAGACCAGAGGATCTGGGTTCATGGTCAGACTGAGCTACTTAGTGAGGCCCTCTGCAACTTAGTGAGACCCTGTTTCAAAATAAGAATAAAAAATAGGGCTGGGGGTGTAGCTCGGAGGTAGACTACGCCTGGGTTCAATCCTTAGTACCGCAAAAAAAAAAAAATTGAAAATCTAGAGATCACTCATTGAAGAGTATGTTTAAGTAATTTAATACTAAAGTTTTTACATTAATCCACTATGAACATGCTATATTTTCATTGATTCAGTTCCAATTATACAGAATTTTGGCTCTTTTGCTTAAATTTATTTCTTATATTACTAATTTATAAAGATTTCTC
The DNA here is from genome assembly GCA_004027185.1 of Glis glis. Taxonomy (NCBI): domain Eukaryota; kingdom Metazoa; phylum Chordata; class Mammalia; order Rodentia; family Gliridae; genus Glis; species Glis glis. The sequence continues at coordinate 13,150 of PVJS01032365.1, read as the reverse complement.
ACAGGTAGAAAATGAGTAGATTATTGTTTAATGTGAGAACCAGGGAAATAATATGTTGGTGTTATGTCACAAATATTCAAGGATGATTTTGAAAATACATTTTAGTTTGTAATCCCATAAAGGTCATTACTATTCTAAAATTTCTTTTATTTTGCAATTCTTGACTTTGCTCTGCATTTGTTAATGGCGTAATTCCATTTGTGTCCCCTTTATACATACTTCAGAAATTGTGACAAAATGAATATAAATTGGGATGTTGATCCTGGCTAATCTTTTGGTCTGCATCTTCTTTGATAACCAGCTATTGATTTCTGACTTTTGAAGATGGATGAAGGTACAGAAATTTCAAGTGATGGAAATTCCTTGATCAAAGCAGTCCATCAGAGTCGGCTTCGCCTCACAAGACTTTTGCTAGAAGGTGGTGCCTACATCAATGAGAGCAACGACCGCGGGGAGACCCCTTTAATGATCGCTTGTAAGACCAAACACATTGATCACCAGAGTGTCAGCAAAGCCAAAATGGTGAAATACCTGTTAGAGAATAGTGCTGATCCCAACATCCAGGACAAATCTGGGAAAACCGCTCTGATGCATGCTTGCTTAGAAAAAGCTGGTCCAGAAGTCGTGTCTTTGCTCCTCAAGAGCGGGGCCGACCTCAGCTTGCAAGACCATTCTGGTTACTCGGCGCTTGTTCATGCTATCAATGCAGAAGACAGAGAGACCCTGAAAGTTCTCCTTAGTGCTTGCAAGGCAAAAGGGAAGGAGGTCATCATCATAACGACGGCAAAATCACCCTCTGGGAGGCACACCACCAAACAGTACCTAAACATGCCTCCTGCGGATATTGACGGGTGTCCTTCCCCCGCCACCTGCACCACGCCTTCCGAGATAGACATCAAGACAGCCTCATCGCCACTTTCACATTCTTCTGAAACGGAACTGACACTTTTTGGCTTTAAAGATCGGGAGCCCTCCGGGAGCAGTGATGATACGTGGGACCCAGGCTCCCCGGTGAGGAAGCCTGTGATGGCCCCTAATGGACCCAAGCTACCCCAGGCTCCAGCCTGGATCAAGAGTCCCCCGTCACTAAAGCACCAGAACAGAGTGGCCTCCCTGCAAGAGGAGCTGCAGGACATTACTCCAGAGGAAGAATTATCCTACAAAACCAACGGGCTGGCACTTTCCAAGCGATTCATCACTAGGCACCAAAGCATTGATGTAAAAGACACCGCACATTTGCTCAGAGCCTTTGATCAGGCCGGCTCAAGAAAGATGTCTTCTGATGAAATAAATTTTCAATCTTTGTTTCCAGAAGGAAATCAGCCATGCATTGAAATCCCTGCTGACCAGGACCCAGAATCTAACCAGACAATATTTGCTTCCACTTTGAGAAGTATAGTTCAAAAAAGAAACTCAGGGGCAAATCACTACAGCTCTGATTCCCAGCTCTCAGCTGGGCTCACCCCTCCAACTTCAGAAGATGGCAAAGCCCTTATGGGAAAGAAAAAGGTCTTCTCACCATCTCCTTCTCTGTTGTCAGGGTCCAAAGAATTGCTGGAGAATATCCCTCCGGGTCCTCTGAGCAGGAGAAATCATGCAGTTTTAGAAAGGCGTGGGTCTGGGGCTTTCCCTCTAGATCACACTATTATGCAGACCAGGCCTGGGTTTCTGCCCCCCTTAAATGTAACTCCTCACCCTCCCATCTCAGACATCAACGTCAACAACAAGATTTGCAGTCTTCTTTCTTGTGGTCAAAAAGTGCTAATGCCAACAGTTCCTATTTTCCCCAAAGAATTCAAAAGTAAAAAAATGTTGTTAAGGAGACAGTCATTACAGACAGAACAAATTAAGCAATTAGTAAATTTTTAAAAGAGGGCTGGAAAACATATTAACTTCAGGTGTCTATGTCAGAGAAATATAGCCCTAGAGAAGAAGTCTTAAACGTTCATCCTTTAAGTCTTATAATTGGTTAGTCCATCATGGTTAGATGAACCAAAATATAATGTGTTTTGTATTAGGCACTGTGAGCATATGAATAATATATAGTTTCTTCTAATGGAATTCTCTCAAGCAAAATGAAAACTGTTTTGCTTGAAACTTCCAATATTTATCAGCTTTCATGTGGTCCAAATTTTCCCACTTAAACAAAATTTAACAAATAAAGGTCACCATATGTTGGAGATAATTTTTTAAATTTCAGATTGGCTTAATATTTTATTAGGAAATAATGTTTTCAAGTAAATAATTTTTTAGCATTTCATGTCACCAAAATAAGGTAATTTTTCACAATGCCAAAAACATGAAAGAAAACACTGACGGCTGTAGAATGTTCTAACATCAATAAACCTGAGCTACAAAGAAAGAATGAACACATTCTTGAAAAATGTTGACTACAGGTAGGTAAAAATTAATTAAAATTTAAAAAAGTCAGCTGGGCGTGGTGGCACACGATTGTAATTCCAGTACTTGGGAGGCTGAATCAGGAGGATCACAGGTTCGCCGCCAGCGTCGGCAACATGTGAGGCCCTCCACAACTTAGTGAGACCCTGTTTCAAAATAAAGAATAAAACAGGGCTGGGGTTATAGCTTGGAGGCAGAATGCCCCTGGGTTCCATCCCCAGTACCACAAAAATAAAATAAAATAAAATAAAATAAAATAAATAAAAATAAAAAGGTCAGACACTACAGTTAGAATGGGCAACTAATATTCCTGCTATTGGCTAAGTCATCATCAAATTGGCAGGTCAGAGTTTTACAACCTACTAATAATCTATTGAGTGTAATTAAACTCAGTATAGTTAGTTGAGTTCTGCTGTCTGTGTGCTGTTTTTTGCTTTGTTTTTGTTTTTTAAACAAACTTACCTATAATGCTATTTTATGGAATTATTCTTCCTCCGTATCTTTTAATTTCTGTTATTATTTTTGGAAGCTTATGCACAGGTTTCCGATACGATGATGATATAGAATTTAAAAAAACATTCCTCCTTAGTTATATCAAATCATTCTTGTCTTCCAAAAAGAACCAACCAAGGAAATGAAAAAGATTGGGATTTATCACAAACAGAAACTAAATGCTTGCTTCCTTTAAAAAAAACCTGATAATTAGATTAGGTTAGCTAAAATTATTAAAGCCAGTAGAAACTTAATCACAAAATGTGTTAAATATTGGGTCAATCTTAAACAATCTTAAACAATCATATTTCTGATATGTAGTTATTAGATATACATATGATAAGGATATATAAGGATAATTTCTTTCATGGGACATTCCAATCATTCAGTATTTTAGGACCTGTGAATAACTTCTAGCAAAATAAATGCTACTATTATGAAACATTTAAAAATGACTATATTATCTACAACTTCAAAGTATGGTGTTTATACACAGATCTTTATTTTAGTCTAGCAGTTCTAAAACAAAGAATAAATCAAACCATACAAAATCTGAGTCATCATTGTCATATATGACTTTATTTCTTTGCATTCTATATTAGAGGAGATCTTAACTGGCATGATGCTTTTCTTGGTAATTTGACATAAGCAAGTTGTAATGTATATAGGAATTATTTAAGTACTTGTGGTTTTTATTTTAAAAAGTAATTGGAGGTTTTTCCATTTCATGTTTTGAAGAAATTAATATTAATCACATTAGACTTTTAAAATTCAGAACTTAAAATAGCACCTGATGTTTATAAGTAGGTATATGTATTTTGCAAGTTTTAATATGAAGAAAAGGACCTGACTTCAAGTTGTAAGGATGCAGGTTGAAAGAATATGTAAATAGATTAGTTCATAAATAAAAATGTATCAATAAAGGTTTAAAATATCATTTTGATTACTGCTGATTTGTATTTATTTCTCAAATACTATTAATAAACATTTCTACATAATTTCAAGAGAAAATGTGCCACACATGTTACTTTGAAGAAATAGAAAACTAAGAATAACTTGTTGCTATTCTCATTCCAACATGAAAAAAATAATAGGATTAAATTTGGGGGGCCATATTTAGAAGAATTTTTAACCTGCTAGTAATTCTAAAACCATTTTAGGTGCCAAGATTGTTAGAATCTGATTATAAAGCCATCCCATGGGACTTTTAACTCCATTAAGTGGAATGTATTAATGTATTATTGGGATGCCAATGGTGAGTCACAGGTATTTGCAGTGTGTGTGTGTGTGTGTGTGTGTGTGTGTGTGTGTGTGTGTGTGTAATGCATTTTAGTTTATATTTTAACTTCATGTAGAGTATGATTTAACTTTTTTTTTTTTGGTACTGGGGAATGACACAAGGACATTCTACCTCTGAGCAACACCTCAGCCCTTTTTATTTTTCATTTTGAAACAGGGTCTCCCTAGGTTGCTGACAGTCTCACTAAGTTGTTGAGGCTGTCCTCGAACCTGCGATCTTCCTGTCTCAGCCTCCCAAGTACTGGAATTATAGGCGTGGGCCACTATGCCCGGCTCATCGTGGTTTTTAATTTTTGTATTTCCTTGCTGAGCCTGGAGGAACAGCCTCTTCTTGGGGCAGCTAATTCCTAGAGACAGCAAACCACTTGCCTAGGGAACACACCATTCATATGAAAACTAATCAAACCAGAGCCCACTGGCCAACCACCTCCTTTATAGGATCTCACAGGGCACCCCCACTAGCCCCTGCCCTCATCACCCAGCCAAGTGCTAGACAGCCAGATACAGCTGCCACACCGCACTGTATAGAGCTACTGAAACTATCCAGGCCAGTCCATCCTAAATCTGTGCACTGTCTTCCACAGTCTTCCTTCCCACGGAAACCTCAATGAAGGGTCTTGCCCACCTTTTCCCTCTGCCTCTCAATTAATGTAGTATGGTGTGCCTCCTCCCTGTAGGAAATGAGTTAACAGTCTTCAAAATCAATTGTCTCCTGATCTAGTGGACTCACCATACCTAAATTACAATAAAACAATTATTATTATTATTATTATTATTATTATTATTATTATTTTGAGATGGGTGTCTTGCTATGTTATGTCCAGGCTAGCCTCCAACTCCTGGGCTCAAGTGATCCTCCTGCCTCAGCCTCCTGAGTAACTGGGATTACAGACACAGGCCACTGTGCTGAGCTCAAAACTTACATTTTGAAACAAGAAGGTCTAGTTTCTTGTTTCAAAATATAAGTTTTGAATTGGAAGTCATAATTCTTAGTAGTTAGTGCCTTGGTTAGTGCCGGTAGTCCTTAGATCACATTTCTTTCTTTCTTTTTTTTTTTTTTTGCGGTACCAGGGATTGAACCCAGGGGCGTTCTACCTCCGAACTACACCCCCGGCCCTATTTTTTATACTTTATTTTGAAACCGGGTCTCACGAAGTTGCGGAGGGTCTCACTAAGTTGCAGAGGCCTCACTAAGTAGCTGAGGCTGGCCGCGAACCCAGATCCTCCTGTCTCAGCCTCCCAAGTACTGGGATTACAAGCATGCGCCACAACGCCCAACTCTTAGATCACATTTCCAGAGCTCTAGGGAGGGCCAGACCATGGACTGTGGTAAATCCACCAGATTTACTGGAGCTGTCCATCTGCCTCTCCCAAGGTCTCATCCTGTCTCTTTGTGTGCCTTCTTTGAATTTCTACAATTCTTCAAGGAAAGGAAAAGAAAAACTGGGAAGAATAGCAAATAACAACAAAACACAAATAACAACAAAAACAACTTAAAAAACCCTCAATTTTCGGGAACATTGGATCAAAACCAATAACCTAAAGCTTAGTGATAATGAATAACTTACATTTATATGAGATTATGATGACTGCTAACTGATGTGGAAAAATATTATAGTTTTAGTTAATTACTAGTTTAATATAATGCAAGTGTATTGGATCTTAAAGGTGTGCTACCAGGGCTAAGACTACATTATCAACAGATTAATCTGTACCTACTTCTGATTCAGTACTTGTCGATCAAATCTGAAAGTGTTTTAAATTCTACATAACACATCTTAAAACAAAGTATATAGAGAAGATAAAAAAAAGATAAAGAGTCTGTAAAAATTTTTAAAACAGGAAAAAGAATTAGTGTTTAGTCTGGAGATAAAAGGACTCAATTGAGATGAGATGGCTGGCCTAAAATACTGAAAGGACTAATGCCATGAGTCCTCCAAATAAAGATGAACTAGGACCAGCAATGTTGCAGCTCTCTCTTAGGTACTAGAGCTGTTTACTTACAGAAAAGCCCATCCTAAGAAGACACAAGCTACCATTTTGGGAAGTAGGCAGGATGTTGATCAGACATTTGACAAAAGAGATTCTATTTACTGAATAGTCTTTGAAGTCTTTTCAACCAGAAGGTTATTTGAGATAGTTTTTACTTATTAACAGTTCTAAATTAAAGTTGGAGAAGTTGAAAACTGATTGTTGAGCAATGAAAAACAGATTTTTGGATTTTAATCATCCATGCAACATTTTAGCTTTGTTTTCATGTTCATTAAGCATTATAGTGGAACAAATTTAGATGGTCAGGCAAAACATTTTAATTCAAAAGGATCTAGTTAATTTGAGAAAAATTTGCTGCCCTACCCCAACAACTTTGAGTTCTATTGGTGTCAAGTAATTGGCATCCTTTCTGAGGGCAGTGGCACATGCCTGTAATTCCAGTACTTGAAAGGCTGAGGACCCGAGGGTTTGAGACTAGTGCTTAGTAGCTGTATTGGACAGGGTTCACTAGATTAACAGAATTCACAGAATGAGTATATTTGAAAAGGGGATTTATCAGATAGGCTTACAGTTTGAAGCAATGTAGTCCCAGGTTCTGACTGCACGTGGAGAGTCAGAGGAACCAGTAGCTGGTCGAACGGTCTAAGAGCTGGAGTCTTAGGATCGGAGCAACCACTAATTCAGTCCCAGTCCAAGATGTGAAGATCAGGAAGCTCTTCGGAGAAACGATGGTGAAGTTTCAGTTCCAAGAGCTGGAGGCCGAGAAGATAAAGAAGCTCTTCAGAGAAAGGCGAAGCCGGCGGCCGACGATCTCAGGCGAGAGCAGATGCGTTTTCCTCAGAAAGAGTCGCATGCGCTCTACGCGGCTTCTCCCTCTTTTATCTAAGTCTGCACCTATCAGAATCCTGCTGCCTACATTCAGGGCAGGGCTTTCTGTTTAATCTGCTGTTACACACCCAAAGTCACATGATCTTGGGTGTGTCATGATCAGGTCAAGTTGACAACCTAGATTGACTATCACAGTAACTTAGTAAAACCCTGTTTCAAAAGAGAAAGGGATGGGGGGTGTAGTTCAGAGATAGAACGCCCCTGAGTTCATCCCCAGAACCCACCCCCCACAAGAATAAATGGTTGATTGAGGAAGGAAACAGTTCAAATAGCGCTCTGTCCATATATGAAGGTATCACTACTACACCAAGTGCTGTGTTCCTGTATGTTTGTATCACTTTGAACCTCTCTATGATGCATAATTACAATGCACCAATGAAAGTATTTAAAAAAAAGAATGCAGGATTGGGGTATACCAACATGAACTTTCTTTACTATCTGTCCCTGCCCACAGCTGTTGGAAGGAGCAACATCAGGAGAAAGCCCCAGGTGTGTGCCTGGGGAGGTTATGAAAGACCTGTGAAGGAGCCTCAGGCTGGGGGCAGAGCTGAACTGGTTTTATGAAGAGTGCAAAGCCCTTCTACTCTAATCTAGAGGATGTTTGTTTGTTTTGTTTTGCAGGGCTAGGGTTGGAACCCAAGGCCTCACACATGCTAGGCAAAAGTTCTATCACACCTGGAGTTTTGTGGTGTTTTTTTTTTTTTTTTAGTTGACAAAGTGGCAACAGATTTCCAAAACCAACATTTCAATTAAAACTTTTAAACTCTATTATATTCCTTCACTCCAAAGAAAGGTAAAAAATAAAGGGGTGATGGCCAGCCTTAAGAAAGCTTCTGCAGCATCAATCAAACCCAGAACAGCTCAGCCATCAGATTCAATCCAGCTGGCGCCTCCAGCAAGCGGAAGACAGGAACGCAGACAGCCTCGAGAGGATGGAGGCCAGTGAGCCCCTCTCCAGGGCTGCCTGCTCTTTCTCCACTAGGATCTTGGGACTGTGTGGGTAGCTTTATTGTTTAAGATTATGAAATAATTTAAATATGTAGTAAAGTAGAAATTACCAGGGGTGGGGGAGGTATATGGTTGTGGAGAGTCAGGGAAAGGTGATCTTTAAGAAACCAGTGGGATTAAATTTAAAAAATCTTTCTTAGAGTAAAAGGTAGGTTCAAGGCCAGACAGATGGAATTTTCATATTTCTTTCCAAGTTGGTATGAAGTAGCAATATTAATAAACCACTGAGAAATAAAGCCATACCTGGCCTCATTCTTGTTTGGGTCAGTGGCATTGCCTGATGGTCTGACACCCAAGCTGAAAGTACTAGACTCCTCCCTCTCCCCATATTCCTCAATGGAGTAGATTAAAAATCCCTACAGGCCAGGCGTGGTGGCGCACACTTGTAATCCCAGTACTTGGGAGGCTGAGACCAGAGGATCCAGGTTCGCGTCCAGCCTCAGCTACTTAGTGAAGCCCTCTGCAACTTAGTGAGACCCTGTTTCAAAATAAAGAATTAAAAAATAGGGCTGGGGGTGTATCCCAGAGGTAGAATGCCCCTGCGTTCAATCCCCAGTACCACACACACACACACACAAATCCCTACCATTCCTCCTTTTGTGTGTGCGTAGTGGTGGTGATGGTGGTAGTGGTAGGGAGTGGGGAGTGAACCCAAGGGCATTCTACCTCTTAGTAATACCTCCAGCTGTTTCTGTTTTGTTTTGTTTTGTTTTTAAAAACCAGGAAACAGGATCCTGCTAAATTGCTAAGGGCCTTGCTAAATTGCTGAGGCTGGCCTTGAACCTGCTATCTTCCTGTTTCAATCTCCCCAATCCTGGGATTACAGGTATGTACCACCACACCTAGCTCCATTCCTCCTCTTATTACTGTTCCTCTACCTCTTCAGCCTCTCCATCCTCTTTTGCTACACCCTAATTCTGGCCTTTATTTTCTTTCACTTTGAGAATCCCAAGTCTCCTAATTGGTTTCCTCCTTCCCCAGACATTGTAATAACACTCAAAACTGATAATAAGCGGGGTGTGATGGCAGACCCCTGTAATCCCAGGATTTGGGAAGCTGAGACAGGAGGCTCATGAGTTTGATGCTAGCCTTGGCAACTTAGTGAGACTCTGTTTCAATAGAAAAAAATAAAATATGGCTGGAGGTGTAGCTCAGAGGTAGAATGCCTCTGGGTTCAATCCTCAGTACCAAAAAAAAAAAAAAAAAAGGAAAGAAGGACAAACTGGTAATAACCTTTCTCTGCTTAAAATGGTGCATTGACTCCCAATGCCCAAGAGACAAAGTACAGAAACAAATCTGGTCCCTGCCACACAGTTTTTGAACAGGTCAGATCAGGCTCCTTCCTACTGGCTGGTTCACGGCCTCTTCTACCTGCATAGCCCTTCCCCATGACTGGACCTGGTGAATCCCACTCTCTTTCAACACACAACTCAAGGGTCCTCCCTGCTGCCTCTCTGGGGCTCTTACCACAACCTGTGATGAGATCCATTACAGGAGTTACAGCAAATGTGCAACTTACTGTTTCCAGGCCTCTCTCCCTCACTAGTCTGTGAGCTCCTTGGGTGGAAGCCATGTCTGAATCACTTATGCGGCCCCAGCACATTAGATAGAGAAATCTACTGCCTGCTCCCTTCCCTCCCCTCAGAATTCTACTGAGCCCCGAGGAAAGTTCATGGATCCTCTCACAAAAAGCATAGGCGACTGATCCCCAGACCAAAGGATGATGGGTTTAAAGAAGGGAGAGAAGCAAGCACAGCAAAGAGTAGAAGAGTGGCATTGATTGGGCATTGATTAGACCCTGAGCTCCTGCTGCCAAGATCCCTGGAGTTCCCAGGATCCTGTCCTATTTCAGCACTTGTTGGGTCCACTTATTTCTTACCCTCTCATTTTCTGTAATATTTCTTTTTTTTTTTTTTGCGGTACCGGGGATTGAACCCAGGGGCGTTCTACCTCCGCGCTACACCCCCGGCCCTATTTTTTATACTTTATTTTGAAACCGGGTCTCACGAAGTTGTGGAGGGCCTCACTACGTAGAGAGAGAGAGAGAGAGAGAGAGAGAGAGAGAGAGAGCGCTGAGGCTGGCCGCGAACCCGGATCCTCTGGTCTCCGCCTCCCAAAGTACTGGGATTATGAGCATGCGCCACCACACCTGGCCACTTCTGTAGTATTTCTTTAGCACTACTCTCATTTTTCTTGCATTGATTCATGAATATGTGACTATAAGTCGATTATAGGCTCCTTGTAGGTAGGCTCACATCTTAAATAACCAAGTGAGAGATATGGCTCTTTCCTTCCTTCTTTCCTACCTGGGTGTGGTGGTGCACACCTGCAATCCCAGTACTTGGGAGGTTGAGACAGGAGGATTGCAGGTTCGCAGCCAGTCTCAGCAACTTAGTGAGGCCCTGTTTCAAAATAAAAAATAAAATAGGGCTGGGAGTGTTGTTCAGAGGTAGAATGCCCCTGGGTTCAGTCCCCAGTAAAACACACACACACACACACACACACACACACACACACACACACACACACATTTATTGGTGCATTGTAGTCTCACATCATAATGTAATTCAGAGTGATAGGGACATACAAGAACACAGCACTTGGTGAGCTTCCCCCAGCTCCCTCCCCACTCCCTCTCCTTCCCCATATGTGATATCGAGATTGACACTGGTAATTTTAGTGGAAGTGTTTCCTTTATTAATTCTCCCCTCTTACCACCACTGTCTTCCCCTAAACCCCCTCCATCATTCCACTGGGGTTTCTCCTCCATTACCTAAAGTGAGACATCTGCCATTTTTCTATGTATTCACAAGGCACTTAATTTTTCAGTTACAGGGAAACAAACAACAAAGAACCAGGATCCCAGTTCCTACACACAAGCAAACAAACTGCCCATATTACTTTTCATAGTTTCCCACTGGATACATAAGTACATATTTGGCTAATTAGCAATTAGATCACTCTTACAGGACCAAAATCTGTGCCTTTTTAAAGCTCTGAATTTTTAAATAACTGAATCTCTTATGAAAATCTTTTCTAGGGTTAGGGTTGCTCTGCTGGTCTTGGGTAACAGCACAGGAATGCTGTGGGATCTCAATACCAACATATTAGACTGAAGAACCTGGGAGGAATACACAGTACTTAACCATTTACTTATTTTGAGTTTCTTTCCAAAATTTCTGTGCATATAAATACATACAATTTTACATAATGATTCCATAATGCTCTTTTATAACCTGCAACAATATATTGTAACATCTTCCCACATTAATAAAGGTAGATTTTTCAGTGTCTGCACTGTATTCCATGCATTTTTAGACAAGGTCTTTAAAATGTTATTGAAAATTGATATGCATAATTTACATACAGTAAAATGTACAATTCAATAATTTTGCTTACATATACAGCAAAATAACCACACCAAGAACAAGATGTATAACATTCTCATTACCCAAAAAAGTTCCCATATGCCCCATGGCAGACAATACCCTACCCAACCCCATGAACCATAATACTAGTTTGGGCTGTTCTTAAACATCATATAAATGGATTCTTACAGTATGTACTTATTTGTATCTGCTCCTTTGGCACAATATTTTTAATATTTACCCTTATTTATTGATATACAGATATACATATATAGATATATATCAGTAGTTCAAACTTTTTTAGTGTTGTGCATATAGTAAAGCCATTATGATTCTACCATAATATGCCATTGTACAATTCTACCAGTAAGTTCATTTAGCAATTCTCTTGATGAAAATTTGGTTGTTTCTAGTTTTTGGCTAAGAATATAGCTATGGACATTTGTGAACAAGTCTTTTTATGTGAACATATGAGCTCTTTTCTCTTGAGTATATGCCACAGAGAGAATGGCTGGGTCTTAAGGTGGAGATATTATCTGTATGAGAAACTGCCAAACTGTTTTCTTTTTTTCCTAGAATGTATTGTCAGTCCTCATAAAATTAGCCTTTCTGGTAGGTAGGTATGTATTAGTATTCCATTGTGGTTAAATTTGCCTTTCCTGGTGAGTAATGAGTACCTTTTCATATTCTTTTGGCCATTTGAATATCTTCTTTTGTGAAGTATCTAGTCAAGTCTTTTCTCATCTTTAATTAGGTTTTTTGGGCTTTTTCTTATCACTTTTCAGGAGTTCTTACATATTCTGAATATAACCTTTTGTCAGATATGTCAATGGTGTTTTCTGATGAGTTTTACTCTATCAATTTTTTCTTTTATGGTTAGTGTTTTCTGGGTTATAAAAAACCTTTGCCTACTCCAAAATCATAAAAATATTCTTTTATAAATGCTTTATAGTTTTAGCTTTCATGTTTAGGCCTAAGATACATATCAAATTACTTGTGGCTGGGTGTGGTGGCATACGACTGAAATCCTAGTACTTGGGAGACAGGAGAATTGCAATTCTCCTGTGACAGGAGAATTGCAGGTTCAAGGCCAGCCTCAGTAACTTAGACCCTCAGCAAGACCCTGTTTCAAAATAAAAAATAAAATAGGGCTGGGGTGTAGCTTAGAGGTAGAATGCCCCTGGGTTCAATCCCTCCCCCTCACACACATAAATTATTTGTGTATGGTGTGAAGTAGGGATCAAGGAGTTTTTTTTTTCCCCATATGGATAGCCATTAAAGTTTTACCTTTCAACAGAATATATTTTAAAGTTCCCTTAGGTGTTTTTCTTCCTGAGACGAGTTTACAATACACCTTTATATCTTAATCTAAGTGACATGTCGCTTATAAATATCTCAATATAGCCGGGCGTGGTGGCGCACGCTTGTAATCCCAGTACTTTGGGAGGCGGAGACCGGAGGATCCGGGTTCGCGGCCAGCCTCAGCTCTCTCTCTCTCTCTCTCTCTCTCTCTACTTTGTGAGGCCCTCTGCAACTTCGTGTGACCCGGTTTCAAAATAAAGTATAAAAAATAGGTCCGGGGATGTAGCGCGGAGGTAGAACGCCCCTGGGTTCAATCCCCCGTACCGCAAAAAAAAAAAAAATAAATAAATAAATAAATAAATATCTCAATATAAAAGAATTATATTACAATGTTAATATTT
>PVJS01032364.1:0-22823 GCA_004027185.1 Glis glis | reverse complement strand
CTGTCTCTCTCTGTCTCTCTCTGTCTCTCTCTCTCTGTCTCTCTCTCTCTCTCTCTCTCCTTAGTGAGGCCCTCCGCAACTTCGTGAGACCCGGTTTCAAAATAACGTATAAAAAAATAGGGCCGGGGGTGTAGCGCGGAGGTAGAACGCCTCTGCGTTCAATCCCCGGTACCACACACACAAAAAAAAAGTCCGTAAAGCAGTTGTACCATAGTGGAAAAAGTATAAATTGAGTCTGTAATAAAACTCTTGGCACCTAGAGCTGACAGTCTCCTAGATAAACAGGTAAAATTTTATACTTCTATGGAGATGTTATTTTATATATATTAACTGAACAGGAGGCCCTCTGATTTAATGAAAAAAAAAAGGCAACCCTATTGCGTAATATTTAAACTTGTCTCCAATGTTTTAAATCAGGGTAGACAATTTCTGATCCAGGAACTTGTATTATCCCAGAACTTTGTGCTGGTTATTATTTCTTCAGAGAGAATCATTTCTCTGATGTTAGATTGTCCCAACTATATTCATTTCATTTAAGCAGATCCTGTGACATGATAGAAAAAACAGATAAATTCAAAACTATAAATACTGATTGAATAACCAATTAGCATTTCTGAATGCAGTAGACAGAGTGAGCTAGAATAAAATCCATGCAGAGACATACTTAGGCATCTAGTTCCAATGTGTCCGTCTCCCCTTCCTCTATGTCCAGCTTTTCCCATTCTGTCTACATATCCTAATATCTTTTCTTCTCTACCCTAATCACCTTTTTGTGCTTGTATATCACTTTGTTTTAACCACCCTCTGTATTTTTTTCTTGTTGGGGTTTTAGGGAAGACATAATAATAATAATAATAATCATAATCATAATAATAATAATCACCAGCATTTCTTTACCTCTTCCAGTTCAAAACCAATTGAGAGGGAGAATGAGGTATCAGGTAGATGGATTTCAAAACTCTATCTTTATAACCAATATTGATAGCTGAATGTGGCTTTACATCCATAGTCCAACAGGCTCCTTCAGACCATATTCCTGAAACAAACTTTATCCAGTCACAACACTCCTTGAGGGTAGAAATTGGGACTTGGTGCCTTTCAAAGTTTAGATACTTACAGTGCTCACAGCCACGTCACTACTTTTTATTTGGAGTACCTTTATTTATTGCTTATTCTGTTCGATTTGAGCGTTTACCCCTTGAGACCAGCATTTCCGCTATTCTAGTGGTGCCAATAAGGGTCAATTTTACCTAGTGACGCAGCCTCCCTTTGTTCTTATGAGCGTTCATTTCTAGTTGTATACCAAAAAGCCTCTTGCTCCTTGTGTACTGTTGGTTCTTACACATCTAGCTCCTTTAAATATGTAAAATCATAATCTGTACCTTTAAAATCTAAAGCTATGAAAAGAGATTTTGTAATTAACAAATCTGAGTCCAACAGAAACCATTTGACAGGGAAAGACTCTTGAGCCCATAGACAAGTTATATCATTTCAAGCTGTTGGGCCTTCTATTTTCCCTTTCTTGGCCAAATTCAAAACAAATAAAGGAGAATAGCATTTAGGAACTGCTGACAGAGTGCTGCCTGGTACAAATGCATCCATGTGGATCTTTGCTACCTTTGTAGTTTAAAGCAAGGAAAAGGTTTTTCACTCCATCAGTTGATTTGATGAGATTAAAGACCTTTCTCCTGATAATTTAATCCCTGTTCTAGACTCAAATTCAAGATTGTCAAGATTAATCACAGAAGCCTATATCCTGTTTATGAAGTATACCATTAAATGACAATGACATGTTGGGCATGGTGGTGCTCGCCTGTAATCCCTGTACTTGGGAGGTTGAAACAGGAGGATCACAGGCTTGAATCCTGCCTCAGCAATTTAGTGAGACCCTGCTTCAAAATTTTAAATAAAATAAAATAAAAAGATTGGAGGTGTAGTTCAGAGGTAGAATGCACCCCAATAATAACACACACACACACACACACACACACACACACACACACACACAGCATGGTGCAACTATAAAACCAGCTGTAGCATAAGCTGCCTCCAACAGCTGGGGTTCAAGCCCCTAGTGATGAATTTACTAAGGTATCCAGGCTGCCCCTGCCTCGGCTATGTCAGGAGCCTCAATCTGCTCCAAGAACCTATATAACAAATGACAGCTAATTCCCAATTATATTTAGATTTCATTGTATAATAAACACATAGATTTATGTAGGTATAAATGCATAGGTTGAGATAATCAGTTCCTTTGACTCATGTCACTTGCCCTCTAAAAATCTGAGGTTCATAAACCTACCTGCAAAATAGGAGAGAGAAGGCCTTGAAGTACTATGAATAATCTTTATAAAGTGGTGATTTTCTCAGAGACAATTGAAGCTGGCTCTGATGCTTCATAAAGATGATACTAAATTAGGCTTACTAAATTGGATGTGTTTGCACAATTAAAAATAGTTTTTTACTAATAAATATGCTAACTTGCTATTCAGTCCATAATTCTACAGTGCTTCACTGGCCAAATACTGACTAGCTAAAGTAAATGTAAGTTTGCTTCTATCGGTATTTTGAAAACTTGCATCTCTTTTTTTTTCTACCTGTAGGCTTTGGCTAATATTTTGAATGAAGATCTTTAATTTTTTGATTGATATGTATAAAATCTACATACATACAATACATTATTTAAGATATCAATCAATTTGTCTTTGTGTGTGTGTGTGTGTGTGTGTGTGTGTGTGTGGTACTGGGTATTAAACCCAGGGGCATTCTACCTCCAAGCTACATCCCCAGCCCTATTTTTAATTCTTTATTTTTGAAACAGGGTCTCACTAAGTTGCAGAGGGCCTCACTAAGTAGCTGAGGCTGGCCGTGAACCTGGATCCTCCGGTCTCCGCCTCCCAAGTACTGGGATTACAAGGTGCACCACCATGCTCGGCTTTAATTTGTCATTTCTTTGTACAAATTAAGAAGTAATAAAATTGCATGCATGCAAATGTTAGATTGTATCCATCACATTTAAGTATATAACTCAGAACTTGAAGATTCAGCTTTATCAAAAATGCAAACCAGGTGCATTTTTGCCTGTAATCCCAGTACTTGGGAGTCTGAGACAGGAGGATCACTGGTTCAAGGCCTCAGCAATGTAATGAGACCCTATTTCAAAATAAAAAATAAAATGGGCTGGAGGTGTAGCTCAGAGGTAGAATGCCTCTGGGTTCAAATCCCAGTATGCCCTCCCCAAAGAAAAATTAAAGCACTGATTAAGTAGGCCTACATCCCATTTTGAAGCCAAACCTCAGTTTTGGTCAGTGTCCATTGGCAATTTGTCTTTGTGCTGGCAAGCATGTCTGTGTTCTGTTCGGGCTGGTGCTTAGAAACAGTTTCTTGTGCTCTTGCATCTCATCTCCATGGCAACCCACACTTCATTGGTGCTTCACTCACCACACACTGGACACACAAAGGGGACAGTGCTCTCCTTTGAAATAATTGCATTGTTGGAGTCACCAGGACAAACAAGAGGAACTCCACTTCCACAGGAAGCACGCATCTGGCACAGCTCATTTCATCTGTACCTTCCAGGGGGGTGCACCAACCATCAGTCATTCACAGTGTAGAGAGGAAGAGAGGCATGCAGAGAGAATGGAAATTAATGAACGAAAATGAAACCTGCACTTTTGTTTTGTTCTTCTCTGTGAGGGCTGTCTAATTTTCCCTCTACTCTTTTTCTTAGTTGCAGGCAGGGAAATTAACATTTGACACAGATTTCAGCCATCTATCCTGGAATTATGTCCTGGGTGAATTTCTTGTACTGGCAGTGAGTAAAGTGCAGTTGCTGGTTTCAAACATTTCTGGGAAGAAAATGAATCAGATTAGGAGTATCAAGTTTTAACTTCTGGATTCCCTTGTGTCCTTGCCATTGAGTGGTAGGAACCAGTCAAAGGGTGTGTTAGTTTAGCTGTTGGACAGAGAGTCAGGGCAACACAGAGCCCTGGTCCCCCTGGAAGTTGCACTGTCAGCTAATAGCACGCTTTCTTCACTCCCTGCTCGGCACATCATCTCATTCTCCCAACCCTACGCTGCTGTTGGTATATGACCATGGCCTCCTGCCAACCTACCAGCCTCCGATCCTTCAGTTCTGACAGGTCTCACACCCTGAGCCATGCATCCTACCTACGAGACAGTGCCATGATTGACGACACAGTCGTGATCCCCAGTCATCAGGTATGTGACTTTCGCCTTCATGTCTTTGTTTTCTGGACAGATTTTAAACATTAGCTGATGCTAGCAATGTCCCGAGTAAACTTTTAATCTAAAAAAACATTTTTAATTTAGTTGACAAGCTAGGCTAAGAGATGGGATACATTTATGGTATAAGATAAATGGTGCATGTTAAAATGTATCTTTCAATATTTAAAATTGTTAGGTATGAGAGAAGGCTGAAAGTTTATTCTGGAATACTTTTATTTTGGTATGATTTTATCACTTTTGGTGGATTGGATATAGGAAAATAGATGGACACCTACTCTCTTCAAAGATGATTATACAAGTGGTCTTTGATCAATACTGTAACTTAAAAAGGAATGCATTCTAAAATATTTATTTTAAATGCTTTGGTTTTGTACTTTTAAATGAAAGTTTTTCCAGGAAGCACCACCTCCTTGTGAGGCTGTGTTTTAGATTTCATTATGTTTTGCTTTAATTGAAGCACACTTTTTTATTAAGTCCAATGTTCTTTGTGTTTAGGTGTCAACTCTAGCCAAGGAAGCAGAAAGGAATTCTTATCGTCTCAGCTGGGGCACTGAGAATTTAGACAATGTGGCTCTTTCTTCCAGCCCTATTCATTCAGGGTGAGTAAATCAATATTACGTATCCAGATCAAGAGGTAAAAAGAGATGGGAGTGAAAATAACAGCCTTGTCCAGGAACTTTGGCTGATGGCTAGTTTACAGTGGAGGTAACCTTTGTTTAAACTTGTAAATAACATTGCTTCATCCAACAGACCCTATCTACACATTAAAACAACAAAAAGAGTTGAATTGAGCATAGAAAACTGACTATTGTTTTAAAGTAACTAGTAGGATTGAGTCAAACAGCTTGCTAACTAAGCAGAATTATACTGCTGGCCTCCTTACTGCCCTTCAGACATCTTGAAAAGGGACTGGATTAGCTGCTTTCTAGAACGTTTCTATTCACTAAGATTAACTGACTGGCTCTTTGAAATAAATGCCTTTGCTTATATTTTAATACATTTAAAGGAATGTTTACAGAAGTTTGAATCCCACAAATATACAGATTAGTTTATTATTGCTTGAAGTAGGCCTATAAATAAAAAGGGAAGTTTGAACACTACAGATCAGCTTCTAAGTTGTCCTCTTAAAGACATCCAGAGTATGAATGACACTGTTTAAGCAATACTGCCTGTTCATATTAACTCATTAAGAAGTAGGATACTGAGTCCTATTTTCAAACATACTTGAAGTTGTTCTTAAGGTATAAGAATTCAATTATGTATAAAACAAATTCCTTAAGGAGTATTGAATTGTAACACTATTCCAATTGAATTTTTCCTTACATTTTAGTAGCTTCAAATAATATGGTAATATCATAACTATACATAAAATTCCCATATTTTTAATTACATTTTTAAAACCCTCTCATAGTTTATTTACCAAAATGGAATAGTTTGGCTTAAATTATTATCCCAAACTCCTTTTCCATAATTCCCAGAACTATTTTGAATAGCAGACGCTTCTTGTTTTTGCTACTCTAAAATAGTCTTTTTTTCTGGAAAGCGTTCCAAGATATTTTAGTAAAACACTTTGAAATTCTTAGTCTAATCTTTAAAATAAAAGCCATAGAATATAAAATTTCATGGATATTGAGAATAACCATAATATTTTCTTTGTTAAATAACTAAAGCTAGTTTCTGATGCAAGGGAATTAAAAAAAAACCCAACATATTAAACCTCATCCAAATTTACTTACTTTTTTTTTGGTACTAGGGATTGAACCCAGGGGCATTCTACCTCCGAGCTACACCCCCAGCCCTATTTTTTTATTATTTATTTTGAAACAGGGTCTCACTATGTTGCAGAGGGCCTAAGTAGCTGAGTCTGGCCGCGAACCTGGATCTTCCTGTCTCAGCCTCCCAAGTACTGGGATTACAAGCATGCGCCACCACGCCCGGCTCCTTACATATTTTTAAGCATAAAATGAGATCAGTAAAATCTCACAGTTATAAATCTCACAGAAACCATAACATTGCATTCTGCTTCTAAGTTTCTCAATAATGATGAGTAAGAAAGAAAAGAGTCCTGGCCCTAGAGGATCGAAGGATAATCGGTAAGAAGTCATAAGCCATATTTAAAGTCCATATCCACTCTACAAAGTGATGAGATTATTTTAGGTAAAATATAATAGACTATTTGTAACCAGATCTTTAAAAGAGTCAATGTTGTGGTAATAGTTCAATTTTTAAAATACATTATTTACATATAAAAGGAAATCCTTTTATTTGTTTTTGTGATGCTCGGGATTGAACACAGGGCTTTGTTGGTGCTAGACAAGTGCTCTATCATAAAAAAGGAATTCTTTTTTTGTGTGTGATACTGGGAATTGAACCCTGTTTTGAAAAGGGGTCTTGGTAAGTTACCATACTGTCCTTGAACCTGTGATCCTCCTGTCTCGGCCTCCAACAACTGAAAAAAGGAATTCTTAAAGAAGTTCTTTAAACTGGGTGCAGTGGCACACACCTGTTGTCCCAGTACTTGGGAAGCTGAGACAGGAAGATCACTGGTTTGAAGCCAGAAGCACCTAATAACTTAAGTAACATAGAAGGACTACTTCAAAATAAAAAATAAAATAGGGCTGTAGTTTAGTTTAGTTTAGACTAGAAACTAGACATTAGTAGAATGTCCCAGTGTAGTTTAGAGGTAGAATGTCCCTGGGTTCAATCCCAGTAAAACACACACACACACACACACACACACACACACACACACACACACACACCAAGTTCTTTAATTACCAAAGGCAATAAAATGTTAAGTTTAAGTACATCAATATCCACACCCCTTGCCCCAAACTGGATACACCTATAAGCAATAATGGTTGTTAATTCTAATGAACCCACAGCATTCAGTGGTTAAAGATTAATCACTGAAGAGAAGGCTCTCTAAAAGCCATAGTCTCCATAAACCAATTTTTCTCAAAATTCTAAGTACTTATCATTGACTCTAAGTCAACTCTGGTCCTAAGTTAGAATCACCTAGGAGCTTTAAAAAATACTGATGCCTGGTCCTCATCCGAGATCTATTATGTCAGGATCTCTGTTGTCAGGGCCTTGGTGTGGTATTTTCTGAGTTCAGGTTTTATAAGTTGTTAGTAAAGCCATGCTTATTATGGAGATTAGTTAATTAATGTATACCCAGTTCTCTCAAACATTCATTATCTCTTCCATTCCCTTATGGATTAATTCTTCACACGTTTGTCGAATTCTCCACAGTACCAGACATTGTGCCAGGCACTAAGAAAAGTAGATAAGAGCCGGGCGTGGTGGTGCTCGCTTGCAATCCCAGTACTTTGGGAGGCAGAGACCGGAGGATCCGGGTTTGCGGCCAGCCTCAGCTCGCTCTATCTCTCTCTCTCCCTGTCTCTCTCTCTACTTAGTGAGGCCCTCCGCAACTTCGTGAGACCCGGTTTCAAAATAAAGTATAAAAAATAGGACCAGGGGTGTAGTTCAGAGGTAGAACCCCTCTGGGTTCAATCCCCGGTACCGCAAAAAAAAAAAAAGAAAAGTAGATAAGACCCAGCCCCTACCTTTAACAAACACACTTAGATGTTGTGCTTTCAAGTTGGAAGACAATCTGTGGAAGAGAGAGTAACATGATGGTT
The DNA here is from genome assembly GCA_004027185.1 of Glis glis. Taxonomy (NCBI): domain Eukaryota; kingdom Metazoa; phylum Chordata; class Mammalia; order Rodentia; family Gliridae; genus Glis; species Glis glis. The sequence goes on along the minus strand of PVJS01032364.1, from coordinate 14,931 downwards.
TAAAGTCTACTTTGTTGTCACACTCATCAGAATTCGGATCCTTACACGAATAGTCAATATGTGATACTAGGCACAAGTTATGTTAAATCTCTGAGTTTCAGTTTACCTCTTTGTAAGGTGACTATTATATTATTGAGTCTATAGGGGCCTTTTAAAGTTTAAATGATTTTAAAATAATTAGCACTTGCCTGAAAAGAATAAGTACACAATAGATTGTAGCCATTAATACTTAAACAATCCCCATACACACAGTCCAAATTTTCCATAAATTGCAAATCAGTTAAACAGAATTTATACTGTATTCTCTAAATGACAATGTTAATTGTCACAATGTTAATTTTTGACTTATTTTCATTAGGTAATTTACTATCTATTAGTGTCTCTACTATAGTATTTGAATAAACACAGAGCCCTAGATGACTCTAACAGTAAGGCTAATTATCCTTGAAAACTTGATTTAAAGCAACCGAGTGTTGTGGTGTTTGAAAACTACCATGATATATTAATGTATGTGAAAAAGATTAATCGTATATCTTGTAACAATGGTATCTTGTAATTTTATTCATTATATTCAGGAAAGTAGTAGCTTTTTCAAGGAATTGAGTTTCTGTTTGATTGAATTCTTAAGCAACTTCAAAATCTTCTCAAAATATAAGGAAAAAAATGGCTTTTTGATAAAGTGAAGTTAGTTTTTTGTGAACATGCCACTGATTTGTGTCTATTAAATTTAATAAAACTATTTGAGATTAATAAAGCTGCAGCTTCTCCCAGTAAGCAGTATTGGTAATTTTATTTTACTTCTAATTCATGTTTTCAAAGACTAATGTCCATGATTAGAGGAGAATAGGTACAGAGATTTAAACACTCTTCTCTATCTAATAGTTACAGCCAATATCAGACAAAAGACTGACAGTAATTTTTTTTGTTGTTCTTGAAAGAGTTGCCTTACTGATTCACAATGAATCTAACCAACAGTTATTTCTAGCACCCTGACTTATGATCATACCAACATAAACTTGGGCAAGAATTTGAATTTTATAATTTTTCTTTAGTTCATTAATGTATAATGAATTAACAGATATAATCACAATTTTATTATTCATATTTTATCATCCAAATTTACTTATATTCTTAAGTGTAAAATTACATCATTAAAATTTTACAGTTATAATTATTTAAAAACCTTAACATTGCATTCTACTACTGAGTTTCTCAACAATGGTGAGTAAGAAGGAAGAGATCTGGTCCCAGAGCATTGAAGGATAGTAGGCAAGAATCCAGAAACCATATTCCAAACTGGCTACCAAGAACCAGTTTTGTAACTCATATTAAATATTGTTATTCCAAAAGTCTTTACTTTTATAGTGTTTTAATGGCAAAATGCCATCAATTAAATGTCAACTCACAGTGTTATGGTACAAGATACCACAGTAATGTAAGTCCATATAAAGGGGATCTTTTAAGGGATTTTTCTTTCATTAAAAACATGTTGAAGACAGTTTTGCTGTGAACCTTATAATACTCTAAAGAATAAAGTCTATTTTTAAAAACATGTTGAAGATATTTATTCATAAGAGGCATAAGAAAGCAAAGTCTATTTCTTACTTCACAACATGAATATTTAAGTACTTATAGCAGTTAATTTAGTTGTTCATATTGTATAATACCCTAGGGTTTCTTTTAGATACATGTAGGCAAATTCTTTTGGATGAAGAAAATTGTTTTATAAATAGCAAACAACTGTTTTGTAAGATTGGATTTCTGGTTCATTAAACATGGATTTTTCTGTATGTCATCAAACATTGAAAACACAAGTGAACCATGTGAAAACTTACGGAGGGTTTTAAGGAAGAGCAGAGTCAGGTAGAAGAAGAATGAAGGGAGGACCATAAAGTGGGACTGGACAGTAGGTCCAGTGAGGAAGACTGCAATCGCCAAAGCCAGGAATGAAGTCCTGAAAAAAGTGCTAAGACTTTACATAGTTTTTTGTTATCTATTAGGAGGTATAAATGTTATCTCTTCTGCATTAGCGTTTATGCTACTGTTTGTCATTGAAGCTACACTTTTAATTGTTTTTCTGTTTGCATTTCTTTTGTGGTAGGTCAAAAGGGTATTATCATTATTTTAAAAATATTAGAAGTATGAACAAAAAAGTTTGAGTCAAAACTATGTCCATCAAATCAAAGACTTTTTTTCATTATAATACTGCTTGATGTTTTATAGCTTCTTGGACACTTAAACTTTGTTGAGTGTTCCCATGAACCGATATTTAATAAGGCTCCAGATCTGTTCACACTGATTTTATAACATCTGCAGTTTCCCAAACTGGGAATAGCTACCAAGCCCACGGCCTGTTCTTCTCTTAGCATTTGCATAGAACTATATCTCGTTTGTATTTCCATCTCTTTTTTTTCAGTGAATACTGTATTGGTATATAAATTATATATTTCAGTTGAAAGTCACATCGGGTTTCTTTCTTTATATTTCACTTTATCCATTCTTTCTCTGTGCTAAAGTATCTATTCTATTGCAGCCACACTTCTCCATGTCTTGATCGTGACAACAGCAGGTGAACTTCTGCATAATTCCTTCTCTGAACATGTTGCCTCTTCCTCTCTCCCTCTCACCATCTCCTTCTGCATATATCCCCCGCCCCCGTCAGGATGCTTTAGTGTTGAAGACCCCTAGCCAAAGACATACATAGGTTGATGTTCTCCAAATCATAGGAATTGCTCAATTTCCCTCTTTCTGTAGAGGGAGAACAACCATGTTTAATGTCAGTGGAATTTAGGTGGGGCTTGGCCAAAATGAATACAGACTTCTGTCTTGGTCATAGATTTCCACATCTTAACTTCTTTTGTGAGAAAAAGTACTATGCAGAGCTGAAAACTGTTCGCCACCATTATGTAAATTGAGCTATTTTAGAGTTTTATTAAAGCTTATGATTTTAAATGGCACTTAGCAGGATTTTTTGGGGGGGCTTTGGTTTTGTTTGCTCTCAACATTTCACCATATTCTCGGTGAGCCAAAGGCTAAAGCTTATAAATAGTGCATTTTCTTGCTAGTACTACTTTAGGTGCAACCTTTTGCTATTTTGGGAATTGTGCTATAGAATGATTCTAGTCAGCATTCTAAAAATAGTGATCATTCTATGTTATTTAAAGTTATTTTTAAAGGTCCCGTTCAGACTGCTGATGACAGTGTTTTATTCTTCATACCACAGATTATCAGTCTATAAATAAGACAATGTTATAGTATCATTTTTGAAAATATAATCAATCCTTTTACTTTTTCTCAAACACTCACTAAATATTATCTTTCTATACATAAACATAGAGATTGATAAGTGGTGATTTTTTGACAAATTTGAGCCACCTATTTCAAAGCCATTTTTCCATCAATGTTTCAGTTAATGGAATTTGGAGAATTGGGAAAGGATGGAGGGATGTAGAGAGGAGAAAGAGCTTATAATGTGATTTTTCTCAGATTTAATGTGAGGCCCTCTTGCTATGTGTACGTGGACCACTGAAGCACCCTGATGATTTGTTCTTTTCCTGTTCTTTCTTTCACCCAGTAACTAACTCTGAATGCTGTGATCTCTCTGTCCCCACCCTATGGTCCTGAATGAATTAAAAGTGAAACTAAGCATCAGTAACTTTTGGGGTGGAGGATGTAGTCCTCAAAAAACCCCAAATCATTGTTTTCTGCTGCCTCCTCTGAAGCATGTACCTGTTTAGCTAATCAAATTGTGTATTTGTAGGCAAGTCATTTGCATAATAATAGTGGATTGCTTTTGCTTTAATACTTTTTAAATTGTGATAACATCGTATCTCACAATTTAGAAAACTCCAATAAGAGTTTCTACTTTGCATGATTGCTGAATTTCATTTGTAGAGTAAGATATGCAACTAAAGCCAGATGTTACCTGATATTTTTTATAGTCTCCAGTCAATGTTTAGTGCAATGTGTATACACATCTTCAGCAAAACAGCTGTTTTTAACCATAGAGCAAAAATGGTACATAATTCTTGGAGCAATAGCAGTTTGTTTTCCTATTAGGGATTCTTTCAGAGCATCTGAAGTGCAAGGTTTCAGTAGGTTTTCTAACCTAGTTAGCAGTAAACTGCACATAGCATTTGAACACTGGGGGGAAACATAGAGTTTATTTCATCAAAGTCTCTCATTTTATAGATGAGAAAACTAAAACTTAAAAATGTTAAGTGACAGTCGGGTGTGGTGGTCCATGCCTGTAATCCCAGTACTTGAGAGGCTGAGACAGGAGGGTCACAGGTTCAAGACCAGCCTCAGCAACTTGGAGAGACACTCAGCAATCTAGCGAGATTCTGTTTCAAAACAAAAAATATAAAAAGGACTGGGGGTGTAGCTCAGAGGTAAAATGCCTCTGGGTTCAATTCCCAGCACACATACACACACACACACACACACACACAAATGTTAAGTGACTTGCCTGTGGTTACAAAAATAATTCAAGGTCTAGATCACCAAACAGTATAGTACTTGCTACACTATCCTGTAGTCTGCCATAATAGTGTTTTTCTATCTTACTAAAATAGTAACTTTCATAAACTAATAAAAATTCCATTGTCATATTAAACTGCTTATCCCAGATTCAGGTTCATTGTAGGTTCTCAGTAAATATTAGTTTCCCTATTTTAGATGGTTCTAATATATGAAACATCCAAATGCATAAGACCCCATGGGTTGTAGGGAAAGGAAGATGATGGAACTCTGTATTAAGTTCTGTATGCCTTGCCCATACATGATTTCTTTCTCAACATAGCCTTAAATGCTAGTAGGAGTATCCCTCATCGACAGGGGGTGCTTCTGTCTTAAACTTCACAGACTGCAGAGCTGAGCTTCAATCCATATATCTTTTCTTCTATGTATTTTGATTACATGCTTTTACTTTGATTCATCTCTAACTATTTGCAGGCATTATCTTGTCCATATTTAATCTCCCCTCCTCCCAAAAATATGCAGACTGATTCATCTCATGACTAGCACTTTCCAACCTCTCTCTTTTTCCTGTGGTATAAAAAAGTAAATGGTCTCTGAATGGGGATGTAGCTAGCACGCTCATGTCCCTGAGTTTGAGTCCCAGTACCACAGGGGGGAAAAGGGTAAGTGGCCTCTTACAATCTGCTTTTTTGCATTTGAGTAGCCATCCCTTAATCTACTACCTTTCGAAATAGAGGCATTTTTTATTTTGATATTGTTTCTGATGAAAATTCTCAAATGCTTACCCAATTTTATAAAATAAACTACTGTGATTAACTGATTAGCATATAGAGCATTTCAAACAATTTTTCACCAGCATAATAATGTGAGTCATTATTTTTCCCATTACTTCTTAAAGAAAAAGCTTCTTTTCATTTGCAGTTCCATAAATTCAGCATTTTATTAGTTATTTGCATTGAATTTATTTAGAATACTTTCTTGCTAGACTTACACGCATTTTTATTCATTTTGACTGTTAATATTTAGTTCTTTCATGTTTTCCGATCCTTCTTTCTTGACACCTTTCTACTTTACATTCTTCTCTTTCCTTCCAAAGAAAATTTCCTCACTAGAGTTTGTCTTTTTCTGTTAATCTGTGTCACTTCTTTTGTTACTGGATAAAAACATAAAGATTTATTTTCTTAAGAAATTAAACTTTCCCCTGAATTATGTTTATTGGCACTTAATTTTCCAATTTGCTTTGCATTTGATGTAATACTTAAATATTTTATTTTCCTGACACAGAGATACCTATAGGTTAATTTATCTATTTACAACTTCAGTCTTTAAGTATTTTTACTTTAATTTCCCTATCTTTGGTCTTTATCCATACAGTTTTATTCCTAATTAAATTATTTATTTTGTTAGATTCAAACTCTTGGTTTTTGTTTACTCTCATTTTCTACTAAACCTCTCTCAAGGGAAAAAAGTACATTAGGTCTCTCATTTTTTAGCAGAAATAAGCCTGTGTCAGACTATTCAAAATTAAGGATAGTCCTTCCAACAGCTTTACTACATCTGAGTACAGGGATCTGAATGATGGGAGTCATCGTCCAGAGACCAAAATATCAAATCACCTCCTGTTTTGGTCTTCTCTGTTAGACATAAACATATACAACTTCTCACCCCTTGCCATTTCACTCTTCCATTCATTCATTATTCAGAAGTTATTCATCGACTCCCTACTACCAGTTCTGTCTAGGCACCAAAGCACACAGGAAGAAATGCAGAGAACATGGTCACTTCCATTTGTGGCCCCTATATGGGGCTGCGGTTCATTTCTCATTGAGCTGGAAAGTTAGCAGTTGTGAGGCAAGATGAAACCACCCCGTGGCATCTGGGGTTGGACTGTGAGCTTCGTGGCAGCACTGACTGTGCCCTTATGTTCTGCATCTTCAGTGGGGCACCTGGCACTTAGTAACAGGGTAACAAAGGTCCCAGGCAAAGGAGTACGGAAATGGAAATCATAGAGCATGTAGAATAAAAAGAACGTTTCAGTGACACAAAATCAGGGAACATAATCTTACATGTAGTTACCTAAACATTGTTACAGTCAAGAGCATGGCTACTTCATTTCACTCTTTAGAGAATGGACCACCAGGAGATGTCCTACATGTTCTTCTAGATGGAGAATTGATATTATAAAGGCCATAAGCCATCACTGGGATAAATGTAGTAGAAATGTGATAGCACATAATGTGAGTGTGGAAGCTTCTTAAATGCCTTCAAAAAGGTGTAGAGGCTATTGAGGATTCATAATGTTAAGCAAATATATAATAATAATTCCTTACTAGTTTTAGCCCCTTTTCTGTTTGCCCATGGAGAGCAGTGAAAAGATTTTAAGAGACAGCGGAAGTATTAATTTTAATTATCAATGAGTCACAAATAATTGTAACAACTTCAGAAACATTGCTAGTTGAAAACTTAAGCTTTTTGCTATCTTTTAATGAAAATCAATGCAAATGACATACTCAAATAAGGATAATAAAATGGGAAGGAAACCTTTATATTCATCTAGATGTGTTATCAGTTATTTTTATTCTTTTGGGCAATACTACATGTAAAAGACAAAGAGAAAAAAGTTTTTAAAAATTCATATTGAAAACTAGAATAAGAAAAAAGTCAACATTTTCTTATTGTGTTTTTATAAAGACCAGGAACATTAGCACGTCAGTACTGAACTATTGATGGAATGCCCTAGTTTCTCCCTGTTCCTGAGATGAAGGAGGCTAGGGATGAGTGGTAGTCTAGCCTGGCTCCTGCATGTGGGAGGACTGTGCACTTCTACCCGTGGTCTCATACTGCATGACGTGCTTCAGACAGGCACGTTGGACTTCTTTGCACCCATTTTTTTTTATTACTAGAAGCAGGATTTCTATTTAATAGCATGCTTACTGAGCTCTATGTTCTGCTACAAAAAAGGATGCTAAGATTTTTCTTCTCTTGTCTAAAAATAACATAAGTGTATTGTGTTTCTATCCCATAACTTACTTTGCTGCAATACCTTTCAAATGTTTTCAGTGTTGCCATGGAGGCAATATCTAGGTGTGCTGAATATGGTTCTATGCTCGTTAAGTTATAAATAGATCCATGAAACACACCTATATGTTGCTTTCTTTTTTTTTTTTTTGGTGTGAAGATCTTGCAAATGCAGTGAAAACAGGGAAGATATTAGTGTAATTGTATAAGAACCTATGCCCTGTTTGTATGTATCTCAGTATAGGTGTGCATGACAATTAAATTGTGTTGTTGGATTTTTGGTCCTTGAGAAAGTGAGTTCCTGAGAGACTTTCAGAGTGAAAACATTCAAGCTATGCTGGAGAAGGATCTGTGACCATCCCAAAGGAAACAACTTCAAAGATCTAAAACTTTCTCTTGGTACACCTAAGCAGACCATCACCCTAGATTATAGTTCTCTTTGTCACAATTAGCTTAGCAGACAAAGAGCAAAAGTAAGAGAGTTGCCTTTGCATTTCTAAATTATGATTTGCCACATTCAATTTATTATAATTTGGGGGAAGTCATGATACAAAATGTAATCCACTGATATGAACCTGGTTTTCCACTCCTGAAATTATATTTCAGAAACAGAGTAAAGGGGACTCTAGTTGTTTCCAGCACCCCCTCGTGGTTTCAATTTTAATGATAAAGCAGAGAAACTCTTCCGACTTAAAAAGTGAAAATGTAAATTTTTACTAGCAAATTTTTCTATCCAAAACATTTGGTTATTTTTATTTTCTTCTCTTTTAGAATGTAATCAGTTAAAAATATGTGTTCTGGGTAAGATAATGTCAGAGCAAGATGCATTGGCATGGATTTGACCTTGGGAAAAGGCCATCTAATTTTTTTATTAGATCATAGGATTCTATCAAAATGAGCTGGACAGGATTTAATTTTGAAAAGTCAAGGCAAATTAACTTAGAAAAACTGTAATTCAGTCTTTCTTCTCTGATCTACCCTTACATTATTTCAAGATGTGGGTAATCCAGGACATACATATAAGGGAACAGAAGTCTTTGCATTTATGGCAAAAGGAGACCTATCAGTGCTTTTGATATCATTCATTCCAGCTTCTTTCAAAACCATTTGGACTTATTTTAATTTAGAGTTTATGTTTAAAATCTATATTGTCAACAAAAATTAGAATTCTTCCTTAGTAACAGATGAAAAATACACAAAAATTAAAACTATAACATGAATAACAGAAATAAAGACATTGGTATAATGTAAGGAAGGTAACTTTGGAAAACAAATGGTTTACCACCATATGCATTTAAATATAAAAGAGAAGTTTTGAGAACGAATCATTATGGAAAAAATAAATTTGTAAAGCTTGTTTATCCACTATAATATTTCAAAGCATCTAATATTCTGTTTTAATTTTTAGTTTCCTGGTTAGTTTCATGGTGGATGCCCGAGGCGGTGCTATGCGAGGGTGCAGACACAATGGGCTCCGGATCATTATTCCGCCTCGGAAATGTACCGCCCCAACACGAGTCACCTGCAGACTGGTCAAGCGCCATAGACTGGCAACAATGCCCCCGATGGTGGAAGGAGAAGGCCTGGCCAGTCGCCTGATCGAAGTCGGACCTTCTGGTGCTCAGTTCCTTGGGTAAGGGTTTCTGATAAGCCTCCCACTTAGCCACCGATGAGCTTGTACCCTCACATGAAATCCCTAGGATGGAGTGGAAAAAGGTATGTCAAACCATTTTGAAAGAAGATTGGCTCCTGTGAAATCTTTTAAAAATTGGAAGTGGTGCCTAAATGCTTGACTCCTCTTATGTGCCTCTTACTTTAAGGCATCGATGAGTTAAGCATTCAGGTTGATTATTATTCTTTTTCTTTGGATGTGATAACAGCTGGCTGACTCCCAACATGAAGAGCCATGTTTTAGGTGATGGTAGGTATTTTTTCCTCATCTGAGACTTCAGTGGCGAAGTATAAAGAAAAAATACTGCTCCATTTCAAATATAAATTTAAAGTCCCACATAGTTATGAAAGTCCCACATCCTCACTTTGGAGAGCAGTGCTGCTTTTATAGAATATCTAAAAAAATTACTCTATGTGATTTTTTTTTCTGTTATCAAAATTGAGCCTTAAAATACGCTAGCTGTCTATTTAGTCACAGTTTGCTTTGGGACAAAAACATCAAGACTGACTTCTGCCATGCTCGTTTTGGCAATTTTGAGTAGAAATAAGCATTCTTTATTTCTTCTGTGTGTTTGTGCAGCTGCTGTTATATTAAGTGGCATCTCAATGTGTCAAGAAATGAATAGCTGCCCCTGAAAACTGAGAAAAGGATAAAGCTTTGGAGGGGGACAAGTTTCAAAACATCTTGAAACAAATCAATTGTATTTAAGTCTTGTCATATCAAGCCTTACTGCCTGAAACACTGAAGAAACCCTTATCAATGATGAATTCTTTTATGTTGTCAATGTCATGCTATGGGGAAAGGATTTCTCACTTTAGAACTCAGGAATGTTCTAAAGCCTGTAATTTGGAGCAAACAGTTAACAGGTTGCTCCAAATTACTTTCACACCTGAAAAAAAAGGGTGTGTCAATATATCCCAATTATAGAAACTACCTCATGTCCTCCTATCAGGCAGAGCAGAGCTTTAGAAGGAGGCTGTGAAGTTCTGGGTTGCATCAGAAAATGCCATTTTGGGGTAATCCCTGATGATCCTTCTCATATTCTGTCCCACACCCTTTCCCCTCATGCTCAGGTAGTCTTAGGTTTTTAAAAATCTTCAAATCTGTTGGGGAATATCCATGAAAACATCTGGCCTCTATCCAGAACAGTTTTTATTATATTCCCAACAGCTTTGTCTTTCCTGTGGAACATTTTTCCCCTCTTTTTTGGCTAGTGCCCTGGCAGTGAACCTAAATAGGGACAGATCTGACAGCCAAGTGCGCTCCTCTCACGGACGGGCCTCCATTGTCCACTCGGTTCCTTGCTCTTTGTGACCAATGGAGGGGGCAGAACCAAACGCAGTGTGAAACCAGATTTCACCCTGTGGATCAGCTGGTGATGCTGGGGTTCTGTGGAAACAACACCTGAAGCTTACTTATGTTCTTTCTTTCACTGCTGCTTTGGATGTACTCAGTAAACTTCACCTGCCAACGGCTCCTCCCCCACTTAATGAGGGAGAAAGTTTGGTCAGCCGCATCCTTCAGCTGGGGCCTCCTGGAACCAAATTCCTTGGGTAGGAGTGACTTAAAACAAATTGATGGCTGCTGGCCCCCCATTCTTCTCCTTCTTCTGCAATATTATTTCTCTTTTGTCATTGTGCCCATGACATGTCCCCCTCTATGATTTAAACTCTGTAAAACCTATCTTTAGTGGACCATTTCTGACCCTTGTGGTATGTGACTTTTATTTTTGAGTGATGTTTTTATATCTCTCCCTTTAAAGTGCTGTGACCTTCATTTTCGTTTAAGCATGAGATCTGCCTAGTTGTACTATGTGCTAGTTATGATGTGGTTACGATGAGTTTGGAGTCTGTATCAAAGCAACCTGGACTCAAAAAGTCAAAAGCCTCTATATATTTTGAGGACGAATGTGACCTGAAGATTGGAGGATGGTGCATGTTCTGGATCCTGAATGTGATAGGCATTGGACACATTGGGTTGCCAGCCGAGGGGCTCAATGAGGGCCACGCTGTGTACATATGCCTATTGTTTCCTTGAATGAAGACAATACAAGCAAAACCCATGAGTGCATGGCTCATTAGCACTAGTCTATCTCTCTGACATCTCCTCATTTACTACACATGGAATTGTGCCTATGAGCCATTTTCCCTCGTAAACCATTTTGTCATTTTGCACCTCATAGAAAATGTTTTAGGAGATTGACATACATCACAGATATGCATGCACATTTCTTTTGGTTAAATGTGTTATACTTACATTTATCAAAGGAGAAGTTCCAGAATGCCACATGCACTCACAGGGAAACAACATTTGGCTTTAAGTAGCAGCATGTACCTGAGGACCGGGTGCCCCTGAGGTGGAGTGCCACTGTGCGACCATCTGCTAGCCAATGGGCTCCAGAGGATGGCCCGCTATGTCCCTGTCCCCAGAAAGAGCAGAATTCCAGGTCACTTTGCAACAGACAGAGTTGCGGTGCTTGTCCAGCTGTTGCGTAGCTCCTGTCACACTAAGTGTTCTGCGTTGCTGTGTCAGGCCCGTGATTGTGGAGATCCCTCACTTCGCCGCCCTTCGAGGAAAGGAGAGGGAACTGGTGGTCCTGCGCAGTGAGAACGGGGACAGCTGGAAAGAGCATTTCTGTGAATACACCGAAGATGAACTGAATGAAATCCTTAATGGCATGGATGAAGGTACCTCTGCAATAAGGGTTTTAAAAGAAATCCAAAGTGAAAGCATGAAAATGATGCAAGTTTTCTTATAACCTAGAGGGGTGTGTGTGTGTGTGTCTTGTGGTATTTCACTATAGCAGATTTCTGCCATGTTCCAATGGTGATGAGTTGGAATGCTTGAAACATTTACCTAATCTTACTTTGTTATATTCAGAAAAAGAAAACTTTAAGATATCAAACATCTCATTTTTAATAAGGAGATACAGTTGGGCTTGGTGGAGCACTCCTGTAATCCTAGTATTTGAGAGGCTGACACAGGAGGATCAAAAGTTTGAGTCCAGCCTCAGCAACTTACTGAGACCCTCAACAACTTAGGGAGACCCTGTTTCAAAATAAAAAGGTCTGGGGGTATAGCTTGGAGGTAGAATGCCCCTGGGTTCAATCCCCAGTTTAAAAAAATCTAAATAAGGAAATACAGCATCCTTCCATCTTTAGTGTAAACTTTTTTAAAATCTAAAACTAGTGATAGATATTGTTGCTTCATGACAGAATGAACTGATATTAGATAATAAACTATGATCTCTAAAAATGCCTATCTTGGAAAAATTAGATATTTAAAATACTGATAAAAAGTGTTAAGTTATTCTGTTGGAAAACTTGCATTTATCCATGACTAGTAAATTATAGAATATAATTTCTTTTTAACTTTCTATTATTAAAGATGGGTAGTAAAATTAAGTTCGTTCAATCATCCACTTATAAATCAAACAGGGAGTTAGCCAGGATTGAAGTGCATATTACATACACATCAACCTGAGGAACTTAGTTTTTTATTAGAACTTTAATTTCTGTGAATCCCAAAACCGTCTTGAGCTGTTAAAACAGAGTTTGTATCCTCTCAGTGTAGCTAGAGGGAAGCTGCTCATTCACAGACCCATGAGAAAAGGTCCGCTTGTCATCCCAGTACTTGGGAGGCTGAGATGGAGGATCCGGGTTCGCGGCCAGCCTCAGCTACTTAGTGAGGCCCTCTGCAACTTCGTGAGACCCTGTTTCAAAATAAAGAATAAAAAATAGGGCTGGGGTGTAGCCCGGAGGTAGAATGCCCCTGGGTCCAATCCCTGGTACCGCAAAAAAAAAAAAAAAAAAGGTCCTAGTGCTAATAGGAGGCACACTCCACTTCAAGTCACTGCAAAAATAGGGCATGTTCTTTGCCTAAGTGACAAGAGCATACCAGGATTCATACCAGCTGGACTCCTGGGGCAAGCAGAGTTGCTTATCAAGTGTATCAGTCTGCCAAAGCTGTGGAAGGAGCTTCTTGTGTGATTCATGGAGAGACAAGAGTAGCCTGCCCACAGCTCCTTTAATACTTCTTTCTGCATCCTGCTGATGTATGAATAAGAATACAGACCAAGCCTACCTTATCCAAAGGGTGGATAGAGGAAGAAATTAGGTCCTCTAGATGTGTAGGTCAGTGTCTTCCAAGCAAGGTAAAAAGACTAGATTTTTTTTTTTTTTTGTGGTACTGGGGATTGAACCCAGGGGCATTCTACCTCCAAGCTACACCCCCAGCCCTATATTTTATTCTTTATTTTGAAACAGGGTCTCGCTAAGTTTTGGAGGGCCTCACTAAGTAGCTGAGGCTGGTCGCAAACCTGGATCCTCTGGTCTCAGCCTCCCAAGTACTGAGATTACAAATGTGTGCCACCACCCCCAGCTAAAAGAGTAGGATTCTTACTGCTAAAGCTCATTCCTTGCAATACCTAGCTGCTGCTACTTTTTGGGGCCACTTCTTTTGCAGGAATTTAAGTTTAGTATGCTTTCCTCTGAAATGTGTATTTATTGCCAACACTGCCATGAGCACTGGCATCTTGCCCTTGCTGGGGACCCACTCTCTTAACTTTACATATGTAAAAAGTCCATTTTAAAACAAAAATAATGCTGGGCATGGTGGCGCACACTTGTAATCCCAGTATTTGGGAGGCTGAGACCAGAGGATCCGGGTTCATGGCCAGCCTCAGCTACTTAGTGAGGCCCTCCGCAACTTAGTGAGACCCTGTTTCAAAATAAAGAATTAAAAAAAAATAGGGCTGGAGGTGTAACTCAGAGGTAGAAAGCCCCTGGGTTCAATCCCCAGTACCACAAAAAACCCCAAAACAAACAAACAATAATAATTAGATTTGCATATGTTTATGTTTGTCTGTTTTTTTTAAATTTTATTTCATATACTTTTGGTACTGGGGATTGAACCCAGGGGCATTCTACTTCTAGCTATACCCCCAGCTCTTTTATTTTATTTTGAAACAGAGTCTCATTAAGTTGCTGAGGCTGTCCTTGAACCTGCAATCCTCCTGTCTCAGTCTCCCAAATACTGGGAATACAGGTGTACACCACCGCACAGGCCTCTGTTTTTTGTTTTGTTTTGTTTTGTTTTGTTTTGTTTTGTTTTGTTTTGTTTTGTTTTTGTGGTACCGGGGATTGAACGCAGGGGCGTTCTACCTCCGCGCTACGCCCCCGGCCCTATTTTTTTTTTATGCTTTATTTTTGAAACCGGGTCTCGAAGTTGCGGAGGGCCTCGCTAGGTAGAGAGAGAGAGAGAGAGAGACAGAGAGAGAGAGAGACAGAGAGACAGAGAGAGAGAGAGACAGAGAAGAGAGAGAGAGAGATCGATCGATCAATTGATCGATCGATCACGCGTGCTGAGGCTGGCCGCGAACCCGGATCCTCCGGTCTCCGCCTCCCAAAGTACTGGGATTACAAGCGTGCGCCACCACGCCCGGCTCAGGCTTCTGTTTTGAAATATACTCTTTTTATAAGTATATGTTGGTATTTGCCAGTGTATAAGTCTTCACTCATGTATAATCAAATCCTGGGGCTTCCGCCTTTTTTTTCATAGGTACTGGAGATTGAACCCAGGGGTATTCTACCTCTGAGCTGAACCCCAGTCCTTTTTTTTTTTTTTTTTTTGCGGTACCGGGGATTGAACCCAGGGGCGTTCTACCTCCACGCTACACCCCCAGCCCTATTTTTTATACTTTATTTTGAAACCGGGTCTCACAAAGTTGCGGAGGGCCTTACTAGGTAGAGAGAGAGAGAGAG